>CAAKHC010011989.1:2100-14757 GCA_901007825.1 Macroramphosus scolopax
GTGTGTGTGTCACTGTGTGTGTGTGTGTCTGTGTGGGTGTGGGTGGGTGTGTGTGTGTGTGTGTGTGTGTGTGTGTCCATATCAATTATTCCTGATGTTGCGGGGACACAAATCTGTTTCCACAGTAACATTGTGAAAACTTTTTGGGCCAAACAAGTTTCAGGTGTGACGTTGCGGTTTGTACGACCTAAGTGGATGTGACGTCATCAGAAGAGTGTGTGTGTGTGTGTGTGTGTGTGTGTGTGTGTGTGTGTGTGTGTGTGTTTAGACATAAGCTCTGGCTGAATCTGGATCAGACTTTGCTGTTGCCGTGTAGACTTTCGGTGACTTGTTTCCATAGTAACCTCTGCAAAACAAGAGATGATGTCAGACCCGGCTGTGAGTGTGAAGTCATTGAAATGAAAGAACTGCTGCAGTGTTTACATACAGCCAGGTGTGACATGTATGTTTCTATCCTGTAGTTCCTACCCTCTCTTCTCCCCGGCTGACGCCCTCCTGCAGGCCGAGCAGAGCAAACCTCCTCCCAGCATGCCGAGGATGGCGCCTCCCCATCCCAGGTAGAGACCCACACCCAGCTCAAACCTGCATGACATCACAGCATGAGACAACAGACAGCACATGTCTCACCCTCACACTGTACAAAATGAAGCCAAAAATATGTCTTATATTAGTTTAATAGATTATTATTCCGGTGGTGTTTTACTATAGATTAAGTTGTGAACTGGAGGACGTCTGTGCTGATCAACTCACTTCACGCCGCCAAAGAACGGGTTGTTGAAGTCCTCCACGACGGTGAAGGCGTACCAGGAGATGGCGATCATGCAGCACAGACCTGCAAACACAAGTTTCACAGTGAGTTTCATTTATTGTATTTTTATTGAGTCTCACCTCAGTATCAGGAACAATATCTGTTTTCAGAGTTCAGAATACACTTGATGGCCACTTTATTAGGGACTCTTGTACACCCTGATGCAGTAGTCAGTGTTACGAAACAACTACACGACATGCAGTGTGAATATTTCAGTGGAGGTTTGTGTCCTGGGCGCAATACAAATGCAGTTTGGTTTATTTCAGAGTGATTTATAATATTGTGATGACAAATGAAGTGTCCTCAGATTCTGGTAATTATTCACAATATTAAATGATGGCTAAGAGCTTCTGTACTAACATTTGACCATACATGGGCCTGAAGTCAATATGTTCTCTGCCACGTGACAGTAAAGTTAGTTTTCACACATGCAAAGCGGCAAAGAGGTTGTAGGTTTCATTAGAGTGCACTGGTGTCCATGATAAACATGATAAAGTGGTTTCAATCTGTGGACATGAGAGGACAACTTGAAAAGACAAAGAAGATGCATGATGCTGTGTGGATTTATCAACACTTTACATAAGATCCATTATTTGCTCATCTGACTCACCACCGAGAATGCTCAGGATTCCTCCGGTCCCGGCAATCTTGGCCTTGGATTGGTCGTTGGCCGAGCCGATCTTGATGCACTTGAGCCCCAGCAGAGATACAATAATGGCAGCGAGGCCGAGCAGCAGAGCCATGATCATCAGAGCGCGACTCGCCTGGGTGTGAGCTGCAGGGTAGGTCGGATACATTAGTTACTGAACTGACCTTTAACCTTTACCTTCACCTTTCCTGGGTCTAATTTAGTATTGGGTATGTACAATAAAAAGTTAAATGAAAGATTTATATTCTGGGATATAATCTGCTTGTCACATTATTTTAATATACGTCCATAGAGCAGCATCAGTCTCAGAACAGTAAAGTAAACCACACTATGAGAGCCTGGAGAGTCAACCAACACAGTAAACACACTATGAGAGCCTGGAGAGTCAACCAACACAGTAAACACACTATGAGAGCCTGGAGAGTCAACCAACAGTAAACACACTATGAGAGCCTGGAGAGTCAACAGATAAAGCCGAGGGGACCTGCGGAGTCACTGAGTATTCTCTCTCTCTCGGTTCATCAAAAACACGTCCAACACTCGCTAAGTACTTCAAACCCCAACTTCAGTTCGTTTTATAGCAGCAGAACAAGAGAAGAGGAAGAGGAAGAGGAAGTGACCTCTCTGCAACCCTCCGGTGGTTCTTTGTCAGTCATCTCAGACCAAATCCCAGCTGACTTTTGGTGAAATAAATCTGAATTCATTTGATGTCCTGTAAACTTGAAGTCTTTGAGAACATCGTGAAGCCTCCATGAAGAGCATCAATCATGTTTATATTAATGAACTTCAACCTGGATTTAATGTCACTACTGATGGTGATACATTCAAAGACCGTTGGACTGTTTCTTGGCATGATGAAACTAGAACATTAGAAGATCACAGCAGCATAAACAGCCCAGATCTGTCATGTCGTCTTTACAGAATGAATTAATAGTTGCTGTTTTTTCAATCGTAACAGATCCGATCGGACGTTTCCAAAGATCAAAGTGAACCGAACCCGCTGCTTCTTCCTGGTCTGACGGGGTGTTGCCTTCCATTTTGCTCTCGGGGGAAGTTGATGCTCAAAATGGCAACCAGCAGATAAACGGCATCGTGTGTGAGATTGGGAATGTGATGTACTGTGATCCATGTGTAGTACAGTGTGTATGAAGGTGATGGTCAGTGGAACAGAATCGGATCTCTGACGTGTCGGGTGGGAAACGTCTCGCTGTAAAACCTTCAACTCATTCTGAGCAGGTCACGCTGGTCGGTTTCTGTCTAGCTGATAAGCTTTTGATAAAAATAAAAGGCTTTATTGCATCATATTTAAACTGATAAATGAACTGGATTCTTATGAACTCTGTTGGATTGTTGAATTGGAACTCTCAGGTCCTCTCAGCTGACCAAGTCTTTTTTTCAAACTCTTTCCAACATGTCTGTAACACCTCGTGGAACTAGGAGATGGAGGTTTAAAACGTGGTCTTACCTGGGAGGGAGAGCATCGACTCAAAGTCTCGACACTCGGCGATGCCGGCGCTGTTCTCGGCGCAGGCGTGCCACAAGTTTTCAAACTGCCTCTGGGAGATGATGACACTGCCGGACACGGTGGAAATCTTCCAGTAGTCGTTAACCAGCGCGGCTCCGGTGATCAGCCAGCTGATGATGCACATGATGAACCCGGTCGATTCCACAGCCGTCGACATGATTGAACGTTTCAAAAGACAAAAGCAATTGAATTGAAAAGCCACAAGAAATCCAGACGACGATGAGCGACGCTTTCAAACTGTAGGACGGATTAACAAGGTCACGGCCTCGTCCTCTGAAGGCAGTTCAGGAGCAGCTGGGTCGGTCGCTGGCTGGTCTGATTCAGTAACGTCCTGTTCACCTGACATCTATAACAGGAGGACTTTACCCTCTGACAGGGGCCATAAACCGCTGGGAGCCGCTCCCTGTCACCCCCCCGCCAACGCCCACACAGTATGGATGGGAATGATGACAGTCAGTCCTCAACCACACCTAAGATAACCTCGACTTCCATCCACAGGGACGTCGGTCTGGAACAGGAGGCCTGAACTCACACAGGAAGTTACACAGAATGAAGAACTAGTCGAGTTTCGATTGACAGCAGAGTCTTAACCTGGAAGTACAACCGACACCGATGGCCGGGTCATCAGACGTCATCAGACTGTCATCAGAGGGGCTGAGGGTTTACTGAGGTTCACTTGGTGGTTGCTGGGATATTTGGGGTTGTTAATGGGGTGTTACTGGTTGGTTGAGAAGTGCTGTTGCTCATGTGTTCTAAGTATTCAGTGGGATGTTTGATCACGATCAGCAATAAATGCAACAACTTAACTTCCCTTCTGACCTCATTAGTCCTTGAATGAAGTCGTCCACGCAGGCTGACTGTGGCTGCCTGAACTCAGCCACAGTCAGCCTGAAGAGGCCCACATCCGACCCGAGGGCAGTCAGTTAGAATATGGTGTCGACTCACTGTGTCACACTCTGATCGGCTCCATGATCAGCTCCATGCTGCATATACATGAACATATATTTCAGAAGGCCGACATTTCTGTATTAAAAATCATTTATTTTTATTGGACTTATGTAACATTCTCTTTTTCTGAGATACTGAATTTGTTTTTTTTTCATGAGCTGTCAGCCATATTTAACAAAATTATAACAAATGAAATATTTCACTTTGTGTGTAATGAATCTATACTATAGGAGAGTTTCACTTTTTGAATTGAATTACTTTTCCACGATATTCGAGTCCTGAGCTGCACCTGAGAGTTTACATCCCTGTTCAATAAGTGAGTACAATAATGTTTCCACTAACCTAAAGTTTAACTTGATTTGCAGCGGTTTCCATTGAACCACAGGGATTCTTCAGTCAGTAGTTCCAGGTGTGAGAACCCAGGTGGTTGCTGGGTGGTTGCGGGGTGGTTGCTGGGTGGTTGCTGGGTGGTTCTCTGGATGTTTGTCCTTTGTCGAGCTGCCTGGTGTTTTTCAGGTGCCTGTCGTGTGAATATTAGTGTCACAGGTTTAACAGATGGCTAACACAGTGTATGTTGGTAGTGAACAGGTGAGGGGTTTCCTGGTCCGTTCCTCAGGGACGTCGGCTGCATGACAACAAACGCTGCTACTGTCTCCCTCCACAAATGACTTGGGGCTTCACAAATGTTTCCTGTGGTGTTAGTGTTTGCTGTAAAGATCTGTGGCTTCAACGTAATATTATTGAACCTGAGCAGGATATTCAGGATCAAACATTCCTCAAGAATGAATCGGGATGTTTCTTCTGGAATAACTGAGGTCACATTAACTCGGTGGCTCGTTTCATCTACTGCCAGAAATCAAAGCTCCACTGATCTGTGATTGTATATTCGCTCCACAACAAGTCGAGCGTGTAGAAACTGAAGTGAAACTCCGGCAGCGTTCATGTCGTCACTCCGTGGACCTCAAACTGAATCATGTTTCCTCCAGCGCAGCGACTGCTCATCAGGACACGGAAGTTCTAAGGTTCTCTAGAACAAGACAAAGGACAGTAAACACTTGAGAGTCCAAATAAGGAAGTTCAGGTCGAGGCCTCGTCAGCGGCCTGTTGACTTAGCGAAGGGAAGATAATGTCCCCTGATGACATCATCATCATCATCATCATCATCGAGAGCAGATTGGCTGAAGCTGAACTGATGACTGGAAGCGTTTGACTTTAGATTTGAATGTTTAGTTGAGACAAAGGATGAACACAAAGGTTGAAGAGACGTCTGGACTCGCTGGTTCAGACGTGAGACGGGATCAGAGGGAGCAGACGTTGGTACGATACGGTAGTATCAGCTCAGGTTTATTACTTTATGGCTGCTGACAGTAAATGTTTGATTGTCATGAGAGTCCAAAGTCCAACACACAAACACACAAACACACTCAGTCTCTGTGGCTGAAACTCAAACATGGAGTACTCAGGAGTCAGTACTACAGCAGTCAGTACTACAGGAGTACTCAGGAGTCAGTACTACAGTACTACAGCAGTCAGTACTACAGGAGTACTCAGGAGTCAGTACTACAGTACTACAGCAGTCAGTACTACAGGAGTCAGTACTACAGTACTACAGCAGTCATTACTACAGTAGTACTCAGCAGTCATTACTGCAGGAGTACTCAGGAGTCATTACTACAGGAGTACTCAGGAGTCAGTACTACAGGAGTACTCAGGAGTCAGTACTACAGCAGTCAGTACTACAGGAGTACTCAGGAGTCAGTACTACAGCAGTCAGTATTACAGGAGTACTCAGCAGTCATTACTACAGGAGTACTCAGGAGTCATTACTACAGGAGTACTCAGCAGTCAGTACTACAGGAGTACTCAGCAGTCAGTACTACAGGAGTACTCAGGAGTCAGTACTACAGCAGTCAGTACTACAGGAGTACTCAGCAGTCATTACTACAGGAGTACTCAGCAGTCATTACTACAGGAGTACTCAGGAGTCATTACTACAGGAGTACTTACTACAGGAGTACTCAGCAGTCATTACTACAGGAGTACTCAGCAGTCAGTACTACAGGAGTACTCAGCAGTCAGTACTACAGGAGTACTCAGCAGTCATTACTACAGGAGTACTCAGCAGTCATCAGGAGTACTCAGGAGTCATTACTACAGGAGTACTCAGCAGTCATTACTACAGGAGTACTCAGCAGTCAGTACTACAGGAGTCAGTCCTCCAGGAGTCAGTACTACAGGAGTCAGTACTACAGGAGTCAGTCCTCCAGGAGTCAGTACTACAGGAGTCAGTCCTCCAGGAGTCAGTACTACAGGAGTCAGTCCTCCAGGAGTCAGTACTACAGGAGTCATTACTCAGCAGTCAGTACTCAGCAGTCAGTACTCACCTGTCAGTACTACAGCAGTCAGTACTACAGCAGTCAGTACTACAGCAGCCAGTACTACAGCAGCCAGTACTACAGCAGCCAGTACTACAGCAGTCAGTACTACAGCAGCCAGTACTACAGCAGTCAGTACTACAGCAGCCAGTACTACACTGCTGGCTGCCCTCCAACTCTGAGGGAGGTACAACCAGTCAGTATTACAGCAGTCAGTACTACAGCAGTCAGTACTACAGCAGCCAGTACTACAGCAGCCAGTACTACACCAGTCAGTACTACACCAGTCAGTACTACACCAGTCAGTACTACAGCAGTCAGTACTACAGCAGCCAGTACTACAGGTGTCAGTACTACAGCAGTCAGTACTACAGGAGTCAGTACTCCACTGCTGGCTGCCCTCCAACTCTGACGGAGGTTCATCCAGTCCGACCGGCTCTGCAGACCGGATCCACTCGCAGCATCCAGTCACACCAGATTCTACTTCAGCTCTGAGTGACGCAGTTCAGGCGTGAAACCACCAGGAACTTCAAACTAAAGATTTACTGCCGCGTTGTTATTTTCAGTGTGTATTCACTCCCAGACCAGCTAACAGACATGTGGACCGCAGTCTGTCTTCAACCAGGGTTCTCTAACGAAGGATGTTCTGGATAGTTCTCTGGATTATATGTTGCATTCTGCAGGTCATGCTGGACTTAACCGTCACAGATTTTGTCCTCCTTCGTCCTGGATATGAACGAGAGGCTGCTGCTGCTGCTGCTGGTCCAGCTGGACTTCTCAAACTGTAAGTTCATGTCAACTCTCGGCTCAGAAATCAGCTGCCAGATATTCCTCCTCCTCGAGGCAGTAACACCAGGAACAAGGAATAAATGATACAGAAACACAGGAGATCTGTTCTGCTGATGTTACCTAACAAGCTCCAGAAGAGTGTGTTCACTGTAACTATTCATATAACCAACCAACCAACCAACCAGAGGTCCACCTGGAGCAGATGGTTCATGTGCTGTCTCGTCTCAGACCTCCACCAACACCAGTGTCATTAGATAATGTTCCTATCTATGTGAAACAGATCTACCAACCATGTAGTTCTTCCTCGGCCCATGATGAACTCCTCCGGCAGGTTTGGTGATTTAGTGTTACCCTGCAGACAGACACATGTCCACTGTTGGGGGGGGTGATGATCGTCTGGGGGACAGAAGGACCAACAGAACTGAGATAAGACGTAAAGTCTCAAACCGTTGTGTCAACAGATGTTCTGACGCTGTCGGGGCCTGGTGGAGTTTCTATGGAGTCTGTCAACATGAGACACATCCTGAAGTGGCGCCCCCTGCAGGCTCCCTGCAACACAACAGTCTTCTACTTTGTCCAGTTTCAGGGGTGAGTTAAACACTGGAAGCTACACTGACAGCTGCTGGTCTGCTGGTTTCATAGACTGACTGTTGTCAGTGTTTGTAGCCGTACAGAAACAAACAGTCAGTCAGCTGCAGCTCGGCAGCGCAGTGAATGTGCAGCTGAACGCTGGGAAACAAGCGAGGCGATGAGTCAGTCAACCGACCTGATGACTGACACACCTGCTGTAATTACTCTGTCAGGAGGTCGATGCACAAACCTTCGAATTCCCAGGCTGATCAGTTTAGCAGAGCGAGCGTAAGAGAAGACATTTAGTTTCTGTACAAATACACCTGCTCTCTAAGAAGGTTGTAGTTTGAATCAGTTTGAATCAAAGCAGTCTGACAAAGTATTGTAAAACATGAAGTTCTTGTGTTTCCAGTCGGTTCTCCGGGCTGCAACGTTCCAGCAGTCAGAGCTGCTCTGCTTTGTTTTTACAGGAGGAAGTTTAGACATTCACACTGCTTCAAACGCCTCCACTGACTCTCAGGAATCAGTCCTGTGGCTCTTTTGAAACTTGACATCCAGTGACCAGCATTTCTCAGAACCTTTTACGTCATTTTAGTTTGTTTATATCTTCTGATTGTACCACAAAACCTGCTGGTGGGTTGGAAAGAAATGTTTGGATGGTCAAGTGAAGAATTCAGGTTGAAGAACCATGTCTGATGTCCTTCAGGGATTTTGAGCTGATGGTTCTGAAGGACAGCTGGGTGGACGCTCATGAGTGCCAGCAGATTCCCCAAACTCACTGTGACCTGACCTTTGACCTCGGCTCCGACTCCAACTACAACCTCCACGTCAGAGCGCAGTGCGGGTCGCAGATCTCCGCCTGGACCAAACTCACTCCACCCTTCAATAGGAGAGACAGTAAGACACAAACTGCTGCTGAACCACACGGAGTCTTCTGGCCCGACGCCTCCGTCAGCTGATGTCCTGATAATGAACCCCGCAATGCACATAGGTGCCATATCTCCTGCTGCCAGTAGGGGCGCTAGTTTACGCTGCTAACAGTCATATCAGTGAGTTAGTTGACCTGACAGCCGGCAACAGGCTGGATTGGTAAAATACTTCCAACACTTTAGACAAACTGCCAGCGTCTTAGTAATTCACGTACATCAGAACATGAAACATTTCAGTCTCCTTCATCTGCTCTGCTCAGGTTCTCCTGGGCAGTTTGAAACCGTAATAGAAGTAAGTGTGATCTGTTTCTGTCAGCGGTTCTGACGGTGCCGGACATGACCGTGTCGGTGGTGGGCGACGCTCTGCAGGTGACCTTTGACCAGCTTCCTCTCACCGCCTCTGTGAATGTGACGGTGTGGAAGAGAGGCGACGAGCTGCAGGTCGGTCCGCCGACATCACATTGATCAGTTGCCGATATTGATCCTGAATCTTTTACTCTTATTTCATCACTTCTTTTGCACCTCTTAGTTCATCCTTTCTTTATCTCTGTTGTTCAGTGTTGTTATGAATCCCTGACTTGTTCCGTGGGTGTCGCCTGTGTTGTTTCTTCAGGCTGCGGTCTACACCATAGCGGCGGAGCACATGGTGCTGCATGTCGCCGCCCTGCAGGAGAGAACAGTGTACTGCGTCAGAGCTCAGACTGTCCTGCATGCTCAGATCTTCAGCAACTCCACGGACAATCACTGCGTGTCTGTCGCAGGTCAGCCTGGGCAAGCAAACACACTTATAACAAATATCTCCTCACATGCAACATAATGGAGGAGGGGGTGGGGGGTGGGGGGGGGGGGGGTTGCCTGCTCTCTCTCCGAGCCTTAATTTGTTTCTTCTGTGATTTAATTAACGGATCAGGACAAACCCGCTATAACGATATCGTGATGTGGACTTGTACTCTGTGTAGTTTCTTGCTGTGTCAGGTCTGTCTGCAAGACGACAAGACAACAACTCTTAAAATGTTTGTTTTCTGAATGGAGTTTGGATCAGATGCAGAGATCCAGTTTAAATCTCCTTGTGTGGACCAGCTCCTTTCTGTCTTCGCTTTCTTCTTCCTCCTCTTCGTTCCATCTGTGTCCTCATAATGTCTGCGAGGATGTCTGATGTTGTGGTCGCCATGACGACCAGCCAGCTTCAGTCATCAGCCGGTTTCTGGTGTAAACAATAACAAACGAAAAAGCAGTGAAATAAGGAGCAGAACCGACTCTACTAGCCTGTTAGCATCAACTGTAACATGGAGCTGCTGACTCACCACGAGGTTCTGTGGCGACGTCCTGCTCCTCATGCAGATATAAAGACTCATTCAAAACACAAGTATTCAGATGATTAAACATGCATGAATACAGTTATGAATATAATAATTCTCTGTCACAATGCTGCTGAGGCTGCAGAGTGCAGGCCGGTGGCCACAGCTGATCTTCCCACTGAGCTGTGGGTCAAACAGAACGTTTCTTCATGGTTCCAGGTCCACATGCAGCGTGGAAGGGGCCGACCACTGCGACCATCACGGTCATCATCATGGCCGGTCTCCTGTTTGCTGCGTTCTGGTGCATCGCTCACTGCCGGCCTGACGCCTGCCTGAAGTATTTCCAGAAGGAGCCGCTGCCCCGCTCACTGGTGAGTCCCACAGCAGGGTCAATGGGACCAGTCAACCCAGTAGAAGCTGGTGGAGGTCAGAAACAAATCAAACCAGTTCACAGCAAATGTCTCCAAAAGATACAATTTTACATAAATGTTCTTTACAAAAGACAGAAATCTTTTTCACCATCAACGTCTGTGAGTGATGTAGAAGGTGAAGTTTGACCTGCTGAGTGTGTGTGTGGTTGTCTCATGATGAGATCATCTGTCCCAGTGTGAAGTGTTGTAGAAGGCAGATGTTTCCACTGCTGAATGAGACCTGCTGTCCTCTCGTCTTTGTCTCAGCAGCCTGACTGGGACATTCAGACCCTGATGAGCGTCCAGGAGCTGGACGTCTGTCAGCAGATCTGTGTGGTTCGTACCAGTGAGAAGACGACCTTCAACCCTGAGGACTCGCAGCACGTCTCAGAGGACTGACGGCGCTGAACTCACCTGTTTCCTAAGAACTTTGTGGAACCTTCAAATGTTGTAGGAAAGAACCTCGAGCAGAGGAAGCAGATGAGTTCAAAAGCAGCAGGACACAGCGGAGCTGCTTTGTTTGAAGCTCCAGTCTTCAGCCTGGAGTCCCTCTGGGCTCACTGCTGGAGTCATCATGTTCCCTCTTTACACTGAATCACTAGCGATTCCTCCCACGCAGACACTATCAGTGGCTGGATGTCTGCACGGCACCTCCAACTCACTCTGGATATAACGGAGCTACTCTTCCTCACTCCCACTGCTCCCACTGCCAGGACGGACGAAGCACTGGTCAACTTCTCAGCAAAGACTAAAGACGCCTCGTCAGCTGATGATCAGCTGATGATCAGCTGGTGTTCTGTTGAGTCTCTCTGGACAACAGTGTCTGATGATGATGTAACGGGTCAAACTAGTTGCGACCAAAGCAACAAAACGACTTGGTTATATTTAAGAAAATGCGATTTTGTTTGTTAAAATAAACCAGTTCACGTGTTGCCGTTGCTTCCTGGACATTTATTTCATTAACACTTTCTGTCACATCTTTCGGGCAAACTTCTCCCACGTTCTTCAAATGAATCTCCGGCAGGCAGGTCGCCCGAGGACCTGGCTCCGCCCCCAGACTTGGCTCCACCCGCAGACATGGCCCCGCCCCATATGACATGGCCCCGCCCCATATGACCTAACTCCGCCCCAGACCTGGCTCCGCCCCATATGACCTGGCCCCGCCCCCAGACCTGGCTCACACGTGAGGATGAGCTTCACGCCCGGCGGTGTTTCATGAAGAACAGAACTACGAGTGGATATTGGACAGAACCCAAAGGAGGTTCTTGTTGCTCGTTAACTGCTCGATGTGGAAATAACAGAAGTCAGCGTCGTGTTGACGTCTCGTTTCTAACGCAGCTGTAAAGGTTTCTGAATGTTCTCGTTACAGGACGGATGAGTGAAAGCAAGAAGAGGCTCAGGAAGAGTTCTGGAAGGGAACCAACTTTATTTGTGTTCAGGAATGTGTGAGAGCACAGTGAGTCGACATCGGAGCTGCCTGATGGACCTCTGATCCAACATGGAGGTGCAGGGACAAACAACAGAAACACTCCAACAGTAAAACCATCTGGTGTTTGAACTGCAGCCGCACGACGTTCAGTCCATCCACACACTGCTGGTTCCTAAATGTAACATATTGGTCCTTAAACTTAGAATTGATGTTCGGACGCTCCGGTGTGGACGAGCTACGATCTGAATGTAACAAACCAGACGTGGGAGAACATCTCAAACACCTCGCTGGGTTCCTGCCTCACCTCGCTGGGAATGTAAAAGAAGAACTAACTGACGGGAAGCTGACGTGGTTCCTCAGCGTCCGACGGCCCGTTGACAGGCTGTTGTCATGACGACTCCTTCCTCCAAACCTACATCTGAATATAGAATTATTCCCCAAGCTACAGTCGATGGAGCGTCCACGAGGGTAACAATGCACATGTAGAACACAGCGAGGCTCCTCTGGATTAGGATTCAGTTTTGACCTTTTTTGTAACCAAACAGAAAAATAGCGAGTGAAGGAAACATGTGACCTAAAGATCCGAGCAGCCTCGTACAAATCAGAAAAACATTCGAACCGACTTCACACTCCGTTTAGAGAAACTTCATACGGAACTAAACTGATTATTTTTGAAGGTTTTCTCGCCGAGTTAAAAACAAACTTGAAAATAAATTAGATTTCAGAACTTCTCCCAGTGTTGGTGATATGATACAGAACATCTGTCGTACCTTCACTCCATCACAGTGAACCAGTGTTTCCTCCGTGTGTTTGGGACTGAAGTGCGTCCAGTCTGATTGTTGTGTTGTCCATCAGTGAGTGAAGACTAACCGACAGGCGTACCGTTGGATTAGAGACAATTAGCTAGGTGTACCTAATAAACCGGCC
>CAAKHC010011992.1:0-13710 GCA_901007825.1 Macroramphosus scolopax
AGGATAGAAACTGGATAAAAATATACATACTTCAGGTTTTTGTAGTTTGCAGATGTGTATGGTCCCACTATGATGGAGAAGAACCTGCTGTTCTGCAGGTGTTTTAGTTTGTGAGCACGTGTGTTAACATCATTTGAAATCATATCTTGCATCCTGATACAGGCTGTATATATAACGGGCGGTGCAACTTCACACACGCATACGAAAAGAATACAGACTTGGTGTGGGATTAATACTTCCAAAAAGTGTCTCCGACTAAAACCTGAAGAATGTCGGAAGAGGATATCTGACAGACAGAGAGAGACAGGAGGATGAGGAGGTGAGAACCTCACTCCTGCAGACATGGAGGAAAGCAGGGACCACAGCATGTAGTTTCACATGGATACAATAGTTTACATTGGCCGGAAAAGCAGTGGAATGTTCTCCTGATGTAACTGCATAGCAGTCGATAAAAAAAAACCTCAACCCTCGGGAGCCGACGGCCCTAATGTTCCACAGCTGGACTCATTTACATGTGTGCAAACCTCCTGCCTCCTCCGCCTCCTCCCACTCTGTGACGGGAGGCCGATCTATATGTGAACGACTGCAACAGGGGTCATGAAGTCGTTCAGACTTTGAGGTTGACCAATCTTTAAGAGCTGCTTTGGTACGGAATGAAAACTGCCTGGGAAAAGCAATGTTCTCCATCCAAGTGGCAGAGCGCGACAGTGGTCATCATCCAATGGGAATCGAACTACAAAGACATTCGTCAGCTCAGGAGTGTTGCACCTATCAAAGGAAAGATCCTCCTCTATGTGCTGGGTTTTCTTCCACGTTCTCATATATTTCTGTGTGGACATCTCTAATCCAAACATAACATCCCCCCTCCCCTCCCCTCCCCCCAGCCTCTCTCCCTCTCTGACCTTGCAGCTGCAGCAGCTGGGAGGGATGCAGGAAAACATTAAGCACAGCGGAAATCCTGAATCCAGGGGGGATAACCAGGAGTTTCATTCAGTTTTTTAAATACAGGATGTATTTCGTTTCCATATGTGTGCGTGAGCCCCGCTGATCCGAGCTATAAAGGATTGTATAATGAAGTCGGGGTGACTTTGGTGAGATTTAAGATGCTGCACAAGCCTGCAGGATTGCACCGGCCTCTGAGAGCATGAACAGTTGTCAGGCCATGACTGCCAACCCAAAGTCAAAGAAATGAACACAGGCTGGCGAACTCGTGTGCATTGAACTAGGAGGGATCAGAGCGACGGGGGTAACGTCTTAAAACTCACTCACTCACTCAAACACACTCACACACAAACACAAGCACACACAAAGAGGGAGAGAGGGCTCTGGAATTTCTCTTCCGTTCTCTCAGCGGACTGAAAGCGGCTGCAGAGACGAGAACGAGGTGAGATGAATTCATATATAAATTGTTCACCTGCAGTCAAATCTCTTAGTGGCACAGACGCTGATTGGCTACGTTGTGAAGATATATCTGATTCTTTTTTATTAACTCTGATTGCAATTCTTTCTGCAACAAAATGCATGAGGATCTAAAAAGATGTGTATTAGGTTGTTTTCACTGTAGCAGGGTTTAAAACGTTTCACTAAACCTGTCATTTAAGCTCATTCTGAAAAATCTGTATTGATAATCTGTATAATTCATGTGTAGTTGCTTGAAGATCAGAGTGAAAAGACATCGAGACAAATCTCCAGATGACTCCACATAAGTTTTAAGTTTGATACCTTTTCATCTTTTCACATGACTGTTAAAAGTTAATGTGGAGTTCAATGTCCCCCTAAAATAGTTTGTCAAGCTCCTCCCCTCTCAGGAACACGTTAACATTACCGGTTATACATTGTACAGTATTCACATGAACATGATTTATTAATCCGATCCCAAACGTGACTCAGATTTAGGAGTTATGGAGACTTTTTGGATATTTATGGCATGTGGGAAAATCATTGCATCATCTGCAAACACTTGAATACTGACGATCACTGAGATTCACACGAGGGGGTGCAAAGACACCGGTTCAGTCGCAGAGTATTATTACGTTATTGTTCCGTTGCACGGCACAATCAGCCTTTGTCGAGCAGAGGTGCGTCATTTCAAATTATTGTAGGTCATTTTCATAGAAATTACGTTTCTAGGCAACACTTTTGTGTCCTTTATAAATAATGGCAACCGCTAAATGAACATTTTCCGCACTCAGAGTATCTGTGTTCAGTCATATGAAGAATGCAGCTGTCGGTGAGGATGTAGCTGTCCTGTATAAACACAGCAGCACACACTGTTCCAGTGACAATACGCTGGCTGTAACAGAAGACGAGCGGCGAGTCTGGCAGACAGCCAACACTTCTCCTTGAAACAACACTCGGCTTAAAAATAGAAGTAGCTGAGATTTTCTCTGCATCAAATAAACAGTTGTGAGGAGTCAACTGGTTAATGATTGATTATGAGCTGCCTCCTGAGTGGAGATGGTGATGTATGATCTGTGCAGCTGTGCAACATCTCATTATCTTGTGTTTTTCTCTGCTTTTGGGATTTTTTTTGAGAAGCATATTAAATTTGAAAACGGAACGTTGCCGACTTTCCTTCTATTTTTTTCCGGCACCCCCCCCCAACCTCACAGAGTCAGTACTGTGGACGTGCATGGTGAGAAAAATGGTTTGCATTTATTTTAGATAAGTAGTTCTGCAGGAATGTTTTGTTTGGTGTTTCCACAATTCCTGACTCCAGTTCTTCCATCCTCTTTGGGGAAAGATGTTTTCTCTGGCTCAGGGTTGAAGTCCTCTTTTCTTCTTTTCCACTGCTGTGGGAACGATATTCAGGACATATAATGACCCTATTTTATGAGCAGCTGCTCATCTACTAATAGTAGGACACGTTTCATGGATCTAAAGGAATAACTACGGGTGCAGCAGGCAGCTAACTGAAGACAAATGATTCATTATTCTGTTACCTGTTTGCAGAGATCTTTATACTGGTCTTTATTTTCTGACGTTACCTCCACGAAGGAGTGTTGATTTGTAACAATGCAGAGGAGAAGATTAACTACCAGAGTCTCATTGATCATCCCATATTGTCTTCCTCTCGTACTGTAGGCACAGCGATGTTGGTCGTCCTCTTCCTTCTATCCTTTGCCTCCCCAGTGGCACTGGTGCCTCCTCGGAATGCCCACCCTGTCCCCTGCAGGCACTGCTGTGATCACCTGGAGCCCGCAGAGGGCAGCGCAGCCCCGCCTCCAACAGGAGTGTTCACCCGTGAGCCAGAGATCCGCACCTACATCAACATGACCATCCTCAAAGGTACGACATCAACAGCATTGGGCTGCGTTAGACTTCAGGCCAATTGGATGCATCCTATCAGTCTTCTCATTGAGGTGGATGATCAGCCCTTTGCCGTTTGATTCTACGATCTATGTTTAATTAATGTCACTCCACTCAGGTGACAAGGGAGACCGTGGTGACAGAGGGACGCCAGGTAAAGCCGGACAGGAAGGCCCTCCAGGATCCAGTGGGCCAATGGGCTCTAAAGGCTCTAAGGGCCAAGCAGGTCTTCCAGGAGACCCCTGCAAAGTCCAGTACGCTGCCTTCTCCGTGGGCCGTCGTAAGTCCATCCACAGTCTGGAGACTTTCCAGGCGCTAGTATTTGACACAGTCTTTGTCAACCTTGACAGCCACTTTGACATGTTCCAGGGTAAATTCCTGTGCCACGTCCCGGGGATCTACTTCTTCAATGTCAACATCCACACGTGGAACTTCAAGGAGACGTACCTGCACATCATGCAGAACGATGTTGAGCAGGCGATAGTGTACGCCCAGCCCAGCGACCGCTCCATCATGCAGAGTCAGAGCCTGATGCTGGAGCTGGAGCCCAACGACGAGGTGTGGGTGCGCCTGTACAAGAGGGAACGAGAAAACGCAGTTTACAGTGACAATGTGGACGTCTACATCACTTTCAATGGATACCTCGTTAAAGCACTCACAGAGTGAACATTCCGGCCGGGGGTTGAGCTGTCTGGGAAGCAAACAAAATGAAATTACATAGAAGCAGAAGAATGGAGTTCCTCTGTTATTTAGATAAAATGATTCATCCAGTCAAAACTGCAGCAGGAGGATGAACAAAAAAAAATGTCTTCATAGTACTACTGCTCATCACTGCTTTCTTAACACTGAATACAAACCACAACAATGAAAACAAATATTCTTAAAACTTAAAGTAAAATTTTGCGAAATAAAAGTTAGATGATACCACTTTAATGTGCACATACATATCTTTAGCGGACGGTTAGCTTAGCTTAGCATAAAGACTGAAAACTGGAGAAAAGAGTTAAGAAATTAGCTGTTTTTAAGTTTTATGTAAACATATTGTTTTTAATAACATACAGCATGTTAATCATGAAGCTTTAGAGGAGCAGGTTTTGTTTTCTTCGGACACAGCCAGGCTAGCTGTTTCCTGGTGTTTATGCTAAGCTAACAGGCGCTCTAGCTACATATAAACTGCACAGACATGAAAGTGGTACAGATATTCTCATCTAACACTTAGGAAGACCATGAAGACGTTTAAATCCCAAAATGCCAAACTATTCTTTGAGCTGTAGGTGAAAATGTTCCTTCATCAACAACTGACGTGAAAATCGGATTGATAAAATACAATCTGCTTTTGGGGAAGTTAAGAAACAGAAGATTATCTGTTATTAAAAAAGTATCATTTTAGTTAAAGAAAATATATATTTGAAGTTGAAGGAAATAATATAGTTAAGTCCGCTCTCATCCCAGGTTATAAAAACAATGAACGTGTTGGAGCAGTCTGCTGTAATGCAGCAATAAAGCAAGGATTTGTATAATGGACATGGTAAGAAAATGTACACGGTACTGTTAATGTATACTTGCATGGTGCTAAATCATGGTGCTAAATAAACGTTTGTTGTGTATGGGCTCATATCTGCAGTTAAGGGTTCGTCTGAGTTTGTTGAACTGCACTTTCTTCAGGAAGCACATTATTTTACTCCCTTGAAGGTTTAACATCCTTCAAAGTCGTTTGATCCTTTACATACGTATGGATTCATCTTCAAAAGGAGAATAGTCTTAATAATAACTTGTTTCTGGCCGTACTCACTTGATCATAAATGATACTAATGGTAGAATGATTGTTGTGTTTTAAGTAGAAGACCGCCTAGCTTTGTTGCAGTTCCTCATTGCGACCACTAGAGGTCAGTATGCTTTAGGACAGAGGGCCATTCTTTTGCTCACAATGATCAATGAATCTTCCATCATGCCCACAAACTTTATTTCAGACGATGCTGAGACCACAATACTGACGAAAGTGCAATCAAACCTTCCAGTTTCAATATTTTTGAGATACACAACAACTTTGCCAAACTGCAGTTTTTCTTGTTCATTTATGAAATTGTTTTGTTTTTTTTTACAAAAACACCAATCACAAAAATATATATATTTTTTGCTGTGAGACATTAATTTATGTCAGGAATTGGCAAGAGGTGAAATAGAGTGCAAGGTTTGGAAATGCAGTTTCAAGAAAGCAGTTGAAAGGAGTGATGTGGTGTCAGGCGGACAAAAAGAAAATGCAAACGAGCAGACAAAATCAATTAATACTCAAGACAGATTTTCCACCAAGCAAGGGCAGCATGAACGCCGTATTTATTCCTGCCAATAAATAAACATTTTCTTTTTACTCCTTCTTAAACTATTCTATCCAACAGCTCTCACTTTGAAAGAAATAAAAGTCACTGAAATGATTAACACATCAGGACAGTAGCATGGTGATATAAAAAAAACAGGAGAGAAATAGAAAAGATTAAAATTGAATTGGTTCACAAACACTGGTGACGAGGGAATATGAGATGAATGTTTTATTTTTCTTTAGCGTAATGCCCAAAGTGATGACTGATTCCAGGTGTTAATTAATTATACCATTAAGGAGTCAATGTGAAAAAAGGAAACAATACAATTTCCCCTCACTTATACTGAACAAATAAACCGAAAGGCAGTGAAACATCAGTCAAAAGTGTAATAATGCACATCTTGCAGTAGAACGTGGAACCGAGCGTGTCTATGACAACGTACAGTACAAACAACACCTGGTAAATGATCACCGATGTCGCCGAGAAAAATCCACCGGACTCATCGGCTTTAAGAGACGACTGAACTCACAGAACAGAGAGAACCAAAGGAGACTGAAGGGCTCCGTTGGTTCCGACCCTTCCCAAATAATAGAGATAAAGATAAACAAGGCCCAGTATTTCGAACATACTTGTTGTGGTGTAACTGCAGTTTTCAAAGTAAAAATTACATCCCTCTACAAAAATACTTTTTTGCTACGTAAAGGTTTGCTACCGAAGGCACTGTCTTATCTTGCATTCTTGTCTTGTCAATCATGTAACTCGATCAATAGCCATGATCAAACCTTTCTGATCAATCCTGTCTGAGGGCGGCAACGGACACTGAACTGGTTTCAGCAGAAAGTCAATTTTAAGAATTGCCACTGTTAAATATTTTATCTACATCACTTTCTGTTGGCGTCATGTGATCAGCTGCACTCTACCGACACACTTTATTACAGAAAACCGCTGCCTTTAAAACAAACATGTCCATCGTATTATCGTATATCGGGGGGAACAACACTCCAGGGCTGCTCGTTACCATTCAAGTTTACTGCGATTCGTGTTAAAAAACAAAAAAAGGTGGTGAAAACACTGTTGACGAGCAATGACAGAAAACGTTCCCCTTGTAAAACTGTTATCTGAAGTCCGACGAGGATCGACTGCACATCCAGCTGAGATAAAATCAAAAGAATGTTACAACCCTCAAAGACAAGCTGAGACAAATCCGACTGCTCAGCTTTGTTTTCACCGGAGCTGCCGTGCTTCCACTCGATGAGGCATCAGTCCCAATGCTTTGAAACTTAAGCTCTTAAACGTCTGAAATTATTCCCTTTAAATAAATTAGCTAGCAAGTCTCCATGCTGATATCTAATGTAGCAGATCTAACACAGGGGGGGGGGGGTGTTCTGAGGTGCAACATAACAAGAGTAACTTCCGAATCTCTGTATGAGGTATAAAGTAACCGTTTCTGAAGTTGACGGACTTCATTACAAAATCCCTTTCATGCCTAAAACAAGCACAGCATTTACAGAATGTGAAATAAACTCTAGTGCAACTACATTTAAAACTAATCTAGTGACACCCAAAAAAAAAACATCGTCTAAATCTGGTCCACTGCGCCACAACCCAAAGAGTTTCAGACATCATGTCTGTGACATCGCTTCAACAAGGTTTCTCTGCAGCCTCCTGTGTGACCATCAATGTTAGTCACTGCGACGCGGTGACGTCGCAGACGGCTGGCGTGACATCATATTTGGGGAGTGGGAAACACTCCGCATAGTTTTCGGTGAAGGAACTACACTGAATGTACAAAACCCCCCGGACACTCGCTGGTGCAGCACAATCCATTCTTGTCTTGTGCTTGTGGGATTATCGCGGATCGATAAAACTCATTAAAAAGATAACGGATAATGGCTGTCACCTGGCTTCCCCTCCTCAGTGTGCTTCATTAAACTGGGATTACACTACACAGATTCTGCCCGTCTTTGACACTCATGTTGTCGCTGACATTTTTTTTTTTAAGAATCGGGAATCGTCGAACAGCGATGTGTCATCTTGAACGCCCCACGACACCCCAAAGGAGAGTCTAGTGTGATACAATAATATCTTTTCATACACTCGAAGAGAGTAATGCACCATAAAGGAACCCAGTGAGTTACTGGTTAACTATGTGAGGTTATTAATCCCTATTCTCCAGCCATTGATTATGATTTCTTGAACCTCCTCCATGACGACTGATGAACTCACGTGAAGTAACTGATGATTGGTCGGGGTTACACTTGAAGTGTTTCCAGTTGTCTCCCAGCCAAGACTTTATCGCACAATAACCTCCTAATGGCGACCACGGTGAAAGACCGTGTAGTCAGTGAGTGTCCTTCATAAAATGCACATTCAGTGTAGAACAGACTTCAAAACCCAGAACAAAGGAAAGTGTAATTGTTCATTACGCAAAGTAATATTTGATCTGTGTGGCTGGGTAATTGTTGTAGAAAACAGGAGTCACTCGTTGAGGATCGAGTCTGGTCTTTCATAGCCAAACAGCCGGAAGTCCGGTTCGTATAGCTTGTAGAGTTTCCTCCGATCCTCAACGGGGACGGTGCTGAACCAATCAGCTTCCCAGCTGCTGGGTGTCTCGTTCATATGCGATGTAGGGAACTCCACCACGTTGTCCACCCGCAGCTGGCGCAGCAAGTGCTCAGCATCCTCCTCTGCCGTCTCCAAGTGGCCCACAAAATCGTACTGAATCTGGCACGGATGGCAAAGACGATACACCTGCCGCCAGTGCTCATTAAAGGGCATCTCCTTCTCGGTCTGAGGGTCCAGGATGTACTGGATGAAGTGGGAGAAGGAGGGATGGATACCCACGGTAAACGCCTCGTCCACGGAAGCGGGAGGCGTCGGTTGGTTGGCATAGCGGCGCAGCATGACCTGTGCAAAGCGGTGATAGAAATCCTCATTGGGCATTTCAAATTTATTCCGGTAGGCGGAGATGAGGCGCAGAAAGGGGTCCCGCACGAAGAGGAACTTGGTGTACTTCTTCAGCTTCACCTTCAAAAGAAAAATGACACGCTTAGGGACACATCACACATAGTAAAGTCACAATTAAGTTAGACACGTTACTTGACGACTATAAATTGAGCATGTGAGATGCTCAAGAACACAAAGGATTCTGTAGATAAGAGAAGCTCATGTAAGAGCAGTTTCCCGATCCTGATTCGTGCCGACCTGCCCTGCTGGTTTGACATGTCACCATGCGCCAGCACATCTGATTTATTGAAAGGCTTGTTATTAGGTTCTGCAGGCTTGATAACGAGTGAGTCATTAAATCCATTGTGCTGGAGAAGGGACAAGTCAGGGAGGGGGGGTCAGCAGGACCGGCGTTGGAAACACCGGGTCAGAGGAACAATGGTTCAACATGACGACGGAGTACAGACAGTCAGTAACACATCATGTGGTGGTGGAGAGGACAGATTGAAGAGGTACAGACCTTCATCAGGTGCCTTGCAAACTTGCCGTAACGTTTCCAGAACTTGTTGAAGGTGAAGTGAATGCTGCTGTTGTGGACCACGTCCCGGGGGATGGCCTCCGGGTCTCTCTGGGGAACACCATCATGCAGCATGCCCTCGCTCAGAACTATCATGATCCGCTTCCAGTTACTGCACGCTACCTGGGAGTGTGGATAAAAGTGTCAAGGAAAGGTGAAGTCTTTCGGTTATTACAGAAACAGGTGGAAACTGGTGGAGACATCCAGCACACTGGTGTTTGTTCAGCAGTGTGTGTGCGCCAGCTGGACAGAACGTGGTCACAAAGGGTTCACGGAAAGCAGTAGAAACGCAGATGTTTGTGTACCTTAGGAACATAGCAGTAAATAATTCCATGCCGGTCATCCACGATAAGGTGATCCAGTTCCTTGTTGGGGATGTCGTCAAACGAAAGGTTTTTGCCAGGAAACACCACGCTGTCATTTGAACACATCTCATGAAGTAACCGCCGCCGCTGCTCCTGGTTAGTCATCAGTCGGGGAAAGGAAAAACGTTATTAACAGACGTGATTAAAAGAGATTTCTTAGGATGCAGAACAAATGTAAGCTAATACATTAAAGGATAAAACATAAAATATACTATGGGCTATATAAAAGATGTGATTTGACACTGCTTAGAAGACTTGCAGTGAGGGCTCGGCTCGTGGTGCGGAGATGCAGAATATCCATGAAATAATGTGGAGCCTGACCATGTCCTCTCTTTTTAAAGAATTCCAAAATAAATTGGGAGCCAGTGCAGAGAGATTAAAATAGATGTGACCATCTGTTGGGCCGTCGTAAGATCCTGACAGCAGCAGCAGCAGCAGTGTTTTGGACGGTAGTCAAAATGTTATGAGAAAAGTTTGTATGTGCGTCTGTGTCAGTTCCTCGGCAATGTGTTTATGTTTTTCCAAAGTTAAGAAACCTGATTGACACTTATACTTTAGCAGCACAACTCATGAACTGGTCAAAATGAACAAATTGTCTGAGACAGGAGACTCTAGTATTTGCGATGGATGACAGTGTTTCATGAACTGACCTGTCTCTCGCGGAGCTCTGCTGCCACTGGAGTCAGGTGAATCTTCCACTCCTGCCGCGGGACATACCGCTCCTCTGCCTTCTCTGATTGGTTGCTTGTTTCCGCGGGGACGGGGTCTGTCGGTTCACCAGTTCCCGGTTCTAAGAACTGGTTTACAAAGGCATCGATGTCGGAGAGGAAGGACGGGGTTCGGGAGGTTTGAGACCTCTGTGGGGGGGCAGGATGTGGGATTTTGGGGCCCGGTGAGACAGGAGTGTGTAAATACAGATTGGAGGCTCCAACATCGTCCCAGTAGATGATGATCAGGAGAATCATGAAGGCTGAGCCCAGGACTACAAAAATGCGAAACATCCTTGATGTTCCCATAGTGACTGACCGGTGAGCCAGATATTGCTGCTTGCTACAGGATCACCATAGCAACAATCTACGACTTTAGAGGGCGTCTTAAGAAAATCACCATGGCAGCAGATTGAAATAGTTACCTGGGTCTTTTTCTAGGGTCACCAAGGCAACTGATTATAGTTACAAGGCGCTTGGTACAGGGTCACCATGGCAACAGAGTCACAGTCCAGGAGCTCTCTCTCACTACAGCAATAGATACGTGGCAGCTATAACAAAGTCTGCGGAAGGGTCATGCTCAGGATGTTGTGCAATGCAGGAGTGCAACCAAGGATCGACTCTCACCGCCGCGTCATGGTCTGCAGCGACCTGTAGACAACACACAGGCACGCTGGAGTGAGGGAAGGAAAACCTCCACAATGCATTCCCCTTCTTAGTGTTAGATAACCTCTCACATCTCTACAATCTGCTTGGTGGTGGGAAGCAGATCGAATGATCTCAAAACATATTTTCAGTAAACATACAGACACAGAAAAAGCTCTCACAAAAAAATTCAGCATCATTAAGAACAAAGAGACAATGAACTTCAACATATCACAGGTGTTGCTGAATTCCCTCTTTTTTTATATTTCCTTAATGGAGCACCTGTTTAGAGAAGCAAGAAAATCACAGCCAGCAACCTCCTACCGAGGTATTTCTGTGATTGAAAAGAAAAGTAAAGTGAGCTGAATTCTTCCTCCCTGAGCTCTGGGGTGACCTGATTCCCACTCACGGCAGTGAAATCACACAAGGTCTTGAAATACCTGCATGCAAGAAGGCTCTGCATCCAAGAAGAGTCCTGCTGTAATAAGAACCCCGATGTTAGCAACCTTTGAGAGAGGGCGGGTATAAAAATATTTCACACAGCTAACCAAGACACATGCTGCGCATACTGAAACCTACTCCTGTATTATAAAGAGGAAGACTGCCTGTGAAGGTTGAACCTGCACAATTCCTGCTTCTTTCGTTTAAAAGTCACAGAGCTTCACTTTTCCACTCCGACTGACTTCTAAATTTGGAGCTCTCGTGCAACAGTCCTCATATTATTTCCTCTTTCCTGAAGCTAAGAGGGGTCCATTGACATGGAAAATCATCACTGCCTCTCCAGTGGCTGCGGTCTGCACTCCGCCTCCTCTCTGCACACCAACATATTAACTGCTGTACCGTAGCGTGCGTCATATCACACGTATCAGAGGCAGCACATCTTAAGATCTGTCGAGTTGAATGGAAGCAAGTTCTTCCATTTTGTAGAACTCTGTGCTTCAACTTCACTAATATTCAGAGGGTTGGGTACTTTTTTACTCCGAAGTTAAAGATTAATATTTACACATAGTAAAAATAGGTCCCCCTTTATCTCCAGATATGTGTTCACATTCCTCTCACAGCCATTTGAGAGGATACACAAGATATCTGATTGACCCACCATCAGTGGTATGACCCTCAATAATAACAATCAATAAATAACCCTTCATATAATTTGTGTCGCTTTTAAAGACAATCTCAAATTTAGAAAAAAAATTAACAAAACAAGCATTTATGTAAAAGTGACATTAAACTATTTCCCTCAAGGACCCTTGGTGCTCCCTCAACCCCACTTTGAGAACCCCAGTTTCAACGTACATTTTGCCAACAATAACTCAAAGTGTATTTGCTTTACTTTTCAAATGCAGGAGTTTAACTTGTAAGAGTATCTTCAACGAGTTCAAGAGACATCACCACTTGTATCACGTCGAGCATTTCTTCTTTCTGAGGATGGTTCATCTCTGACAGGTTAAGAATATCAGGATGCTGATGGGGTCATTAGAGAGCACCCCAAATCCTCAACATAATGCTCTGCGTCATGTTGCTGGCTCCTGCACACAGTTTCTGGAAGCTAAAAACATCCCTAAACTCCTGCAGCCTCCCAAATCCACCGAGTGTTTCTCTACCGAGCATCGGTGGGACTCCATCAGGTCCACCGGACCCCGGGAACATCAGTGAAGTCTGCACGGCTCGTGTGGAGGAATGAGACACAAACAGTCCACAAGCCGAGTAATGTAAATGGTGATTACACAAACACACTATTGAAAGGAAACTTTTGAACACTGACCACCTCTGTCTGTCTCTCACTGACTGCTGTTGGTAGACGTGTGTCGGTTAAAGTGTTTGTATTTCGTTGCATATTGTTGAATTCAAGCACCTGTGTATTATTTGTGTTAACTGACGGTAACCGTAAGTAAATCGATTTTTAACGAATTTAAAGTGTTTTGTTTATATTTTTCAGTCTTCATTAGAGGGGGACCGACCTCTCTTTGCTTGGTTTACCTGCAGATTATTGCCGGTGTGACAGCAGCATATGAAGCCCTCCGACCCCGGCCGACCGGAGGTAAATCCCACCGTCCTGTCCGCTGCAGCCGCCGGCGGTTGCCAGCCCGGACACAATGTCGCCTTTGACTGGGGAGCAGCGCCGCGGGAACGGGCTGTTCCTCTCACCGGGAGCGCTCCGCGTGGGGGTTCGCTTCTTTCCAGCCGTGTGCGGAGCCGTTAGCCCCGTTTCGCGGTGAAATAATGCAGAGCAGCGAAATAAAATCGCGAGCTTTTTGAACAGTCAGTGGTTTAATCAGGACACGCTGCCTGTGCCCGGCGGTGGGTATCAAAGTAGTGCTGAGCGCCGGAGTGACGGTGTGGGCAGGTATTGTCGCCGCTGAAGGCTGAAATGTTGCGATTCTTTCAAGATGTCTCGCTAAAAGCGTGGAATTCAAGAGAAAAACAACACCTCACCTCTTTGGTGCCGCCAGCGCCGCCTCAGCTGATCCCGCTTGTGATGCGAGCAGCCTCTCTTTTCCACTTGGAGATGGAGCGAGATCACGCTGAAACACCGCGAGACTTTGTGGCTGAGGTTTCTGCAGGGTGAGCTCATGAGGGGAAAATTTCACTTTTCTGGGTCAGCTCCATCATAACATGTCTCTGGGATGATTTATGTAGACAGCCTCCAACCCCCCCTCCTCCTCGTCCCCTCTTTGTTCCCTCCCAAATGAGCTGTGTGCTGAAAATAAACTGCTTGTGAAGACATCCTGCGAAACATACACTAAAAGAACTGGGAAAAAGTGTGTGTGGATCTCTGTGTGTCCTTTTTTAATTTAGCTCAGGCTCACGCGAAATCATGTTAGTTGTTAACTCCATCCACC
>CAAKHC010011995.1:1860-14166 GCA_901007825.1 Macroramphosus scolopax
GTGTGTGTGTGTGTGTGTCTGGTTGAAAAGGTTGTGCATTACTTTTCTAATCATGTCAATGAGCTCCTGTGTGTGCGTGGAGAAGCTGAGTGATGGTGAAGAGATCGAGGGAGGAGAGGAGAGGAGATTTTAAAATCGCCTCCCAACTACAAAACTTGTGCACTCACTCAACCACACACACACACACACACATCGGATTTACTCAGTGTGTCCTATTAAACTAAGTGCAATAATAAATACAGTTCTGTTGCAGAATAATTCATGTCATCTGTCTTCTCTCGGCCTGAACGGGTCCATGTAGGAGAAGAAAAGGGTAGAGGGATGACGGGAGGCTAATCATTGGATGAAGAAAGGATGATGGCAGCAGGTTGGCCTGCAGGCAGAGATGACTGACAGCTCAGATGTAATTAGTCGAGTCTGGAGCTGCGGTGCCTCCGTGAACCGGTGTGCAGGTGGCTTCGTGAAATCCAAAACCCTGCAGTTGGGTCTGGCCTGACGGGCGCTAACTCATCCATTGGTGGCGGCTCGGTGGTCAGAAGAAGAACTGCGGTCCATAAAAGAAAGCAATAGGCTGTGAGACAAAACTGGTGAAGCACTGAGAGAAGATAAGATGCCGCACGCAGACACAGATGTTGCCTTACAGCTTTCGGGACAGCTTGGATTTTATACTTTGGAGTATTTGGAGCTCATCACTTGATGTTTCTGTCACTTCTCCCCTCCGGGAGGATTTGAAGAAAGTGCTCCTGGGTGTCGGGGCAGCGGGCGAAGCTGTAGCTATAACTCACATGCACGTTGACAGCATCCACAGTGTGTTTGTTATTGCTCGAACTGCCTGATGGGGACAGAAAGATTCTGCACTGCAGGTTTAAAATCAGAACAAAGGGAGTGTGTGAAGCTGAGGGTCTGTAATACTCCCGAGAGGGAAGGTTTGTTCACACAGTAGATTCAGCTTTATGAATACACAACTATCCCCACGTTGGTGTTAAGATATCTGTAATATTAGTGCGTCGGCTCTGACTCACCGTCTGACGGTCGAGCACTCCGCTCGCCGTAGAAAGTCATTAGAACGAAGGTTCACACAACAACAAGAGTCGCGGCGTCACATATGCCTTCCGGTCCCCGCAGCAGATGATGAATAATTACAAGCTGTTGTCATAAATTAACCATAAAAGCTGCTAAGGGGAAACATTCGCCGTGAGGTCGTGAGACGAGGAGAGGCGGCAGTGTTGATGAAGCGGCGAGGAAATCGGTCGGTGCGTTCACGGGCGGCTGGGAAAGAGGGAACACCTGTCGAAGCGGAGACACCCCGCCAGGAAGGTGGGAGGTCCTCCAGGGCGCCAGAGGAGGAACTCTCACGTCACTCGGACCTACATTAGTTGAGATATGATAGAGCAGATTCCCTGGACGCCGTCCTGGAGCGCCTCCAAGGGAAGCTGCGATGTTCACGAGTTGAGAAGTTTTCCCGATTCCTCGCCGTCCGCACGCACACACATCATCACACACTAATTATCGATCCCTGGGAGGCTCCTCTTTCAACTCGCCCGCTCTCGGTTCCTCCTCCTCCTCCCGGCGAGGTCAGGTGTCAGGTCCACCGGCCTAATGAGGACTCAGAAGAGCAACAAGTGGGAGTCCAGGTAGATCGCTGGACAACCTGCCACATCCAACTCCGACCGTACAGTGGCTCCACACTCTGGGAGTAAACTTCGCAAGAAGTAATTTCACTTCAAAGATACAGAGGCCGTGACCAATTTCTCTCGCTCGCCTCTGATTCCCTTCCTGACGACAGTAATTACAAACCGATTTAATTAATGTGGGAACGGGAAAGGAGGAGCAGGGGGGTCTTTGAACTGTGTATTTGGAGTCGACTCAAGAAGAGATGGAAAGAGAAGAGAGAGAGATTAGCGAGCAGAGCTAGAATGAGTTATTTTAGCTCCCAAATGTGTGCCAGAGCCGAGGCCGAAGCGTCTCCGGTGGATCCGTAGAATGTCAGTCTTTCTTCCGCCGCCTTCCTTATCCGTTCGTCCCGTCTGCGTTTAATGTCCCCCTCTATGTTCCCTTTTTCTCCGAGGGCCCTACCTCCCCTCCGTCTCCTCCTTCCTCCCTCGTTTCGATATCTCCCGGACTGCGGAAAGCGATGGGGAGGGAGGAGGAGGAGGAGGGGGGGGGGAAGCAGACGGCACAAGACAACTCCTGGGCGCTGTGTCAGCACCGGCCACCTCTGGAGAATAATAAAATGGTGGGATAATTCAGCGCTGATGAAGGGCTAATGAGGGATAGAGGAGGATGAGGGAGAGCGAGAGGGGCTGCGGGGGGAGGGAGGGGCTGTTGAAAGTGGTCTGTCATTCAGGTGAGACCACACCATAAAAGCTGTTGAAAAGGCACCGAAGTCATGAATTTCATTACGTCTTAAAGGGGAAGTTTCATTTTTCCCACGTTGATGTTTAAACCTCGTCCACTTCTGGGACAGAAATTCTGTCACCGTCTCGTTTATATTCGTCCAATCGCACGTCTCGGTTGCCAAGCGAGATGCTGGCGTTGCCGTGGAGATCCTTTTGGCAGGAGGAGCTGGGACGGAGCACCGGCCTGCTCCACCTACACGTCTCCTTGACGTACCCTCAGTCTCCATCTCACCACAATACCCTCAAGTCTGTGTGCTTCTTCGGGTCCCCACTCGCTGGCCGAGCCAAACGCTACCGCTCGCTACCAGTCAGAGCCAAACACACGTCTCATTTGTACGAAGCATTCGTTCCTAAAACAATGTTCAGTTACAGAGGGAGAATGTGACCTGCTGATATCTCGTATAATTAAAGGAGAGCTGCAGCTCAGATGTGTCACGACATCCCGTTTGAAGCCGCGGGTGTCCAAAGAATTTAAAGCAGAGCTGACCTTTGGTACGACGCAGGGCCGCTGTGTGGACTCCTGTACCAACGTTGTCGAGCGTCAGCTGCTGCTGTCATCCAAAGCTCCGTATAGTGGAGTGAGTGACCGTTATTTCATTATACTCAGATCTACTGAGGAATGCAGAGGCTGGCTGTAGACTGTATAAAAGAGACTGAAGCCAATGCGGAATGTCCTTGCATTCTGTCCAACAGCCAGCAGGGGGCGAGTGTACTTAATTTATTACCTGAGTAAACATTTTCTTTTTAATTTTATTGCCCAATCTCTATTTTCAAGTCTTCTTCAACACAGCAGGATGTTCTTTTTCCAAATCACGGTTCCATTTAGAGAAACAATGATAAATCAGTGCTTTAGGGCGGGGCTACCTTGTGATTGACAGGTCGCTGGCACAGTTCCGTCCTTTCACCTCCACGTGGTGTCATCCGGCTCCATCACAGGACGGCCCTGAAATATCTTAAAATAGACCAAAACTGGACATCAATAAACAGCTAAGATGTGCATATATGAGGCTATAATTCTAGATAATAATACATAGGGGAGCTGAAAGTGAAATGTTACTGTTTGCTGATTAATATTTGAAATGAGCTGTTTGGCAGTCAATCGGATATTTTACAACAGCGCGGATGTTGGAGATCCAATCGGAATTGAGAGCCGCTCGGCTCCACTTTTGGAGATTTACAATTAGCTCTGGCATTGTTATGAGCGCGCCGCAGCCCGGCCAGGACGGAGAAGCTGAAGGTGTCCGAGGGGGAAAGGTGGGGAGACACCCTCCATGTGTGATCTGCATGTAAACGATGCAGAGACGGATGCAGGACTCTCTCCTGGATGTCCTCCCTCTCTCTCTCTCTCTCTCTCCCTGCAAAACTCCGAATACACGTGATTCAGTAATGGAGATTAATGCACACTGGCATGGGAACAAGTTCACCACACACACACACACAAACGCAGAGGGAGTGGGAATATATAAAGCAATAGAGTACGTATTGAGGGTTGTCCTGGGCGGAAAGAAACGAGGACAGAGATGAAAGATGGATTGGATTCAGAAAGAGGAAAGTGCTGCACTGATCAGCCAACGCACAAACAACAGGAGACGAACAGGCGTCCTGCACGCACACACACACACACACACGCCTACAGATCGTGTGTGAACTCCATCAGGTAAGTGAGGCGGTAAGGAGGTTGCAACACCAGTTTGTCTTCCTGAACGCTTCTAGGTCAAGGTTATGGATTTACGATGGCGCCACTGAGGATGTCTTTTTTTTTGCAGACTTTGGGTCCCTGACACGCTCGACGGCAGATGGACCCCAACAAACACTCAACCTCTTCATTTATGCAGTAAGTAACTCAGATGATGCTGTGCATGCGTGCATGCTTGTGTGTGTGCGTGTGTGTGTGCACGTCGGGGGCACATGTCAGCGTTCAGCCCCAGTTTCTCGGTGACAGAGTTACAGCCTGGCCTTGTTCACACCAACACACACAACTTTATACCCACAAAACACAGGCTGCCTGAGGGGTGTGAGGTGACAGTGGCCTATTTACAAGGGAGATGAAGTCACAATCAGCAGCTGAAATCCTGGGGAGGACCGACACACTTAATATGCAGGTGGAGGACAGGGACACACGACGCAACAAAACATTGCACTGTTATTTTTGGCGTTTGGTTTTTCTCCTTTTGGCAGCTTTTAGCATGAATATCTTGTTTTTCTTGGGTTTATTCTGCTGTTGATGTGAAGTTTTCTGAGAAACTAGGCCAAGCTGAAGTCCTACGCAAGTTGGGCTTCAGTGATTGATGTGAGTTGTCACTCTAATTTGGCTTTCTTGCTATAAAAATTTAGTTAATTCCCAGGCAGCAGTTGCACCAGCATTCACCAGTAAACAGTGGAGGCTCTTTCTTTAAAAAAAGAAAACTTTAAGGAGAATTGTTCTTGAGTTTCGGGGAGTAGTGCTGCATATATTTAACAATAAAAGTTGTGGGCTTTGTGTGTTCCAGAGGAAGCTTCACAAAGTCACTGGAGTCAGGTGCAACATTATATCTTATTGGACAAAGGACTGTTTGTGTTTTGAGCCTTGGTTCAGGTGCTACGATGTCACTTTCGGACAAAGCCAGGCTGCTTCGGGTTGTGATGCTAAGCTAACCAGGTTCTTGCTGTCGCCTTATATTCCATGGACAGATATGAGAAAGGCTTTGTGTCTGTTGTCTGTGTGTGCATGTGGCTTTGGGGTTATTCATAGTGTTTCATGTGTTTGTAAGATCAACATCTTTAACCGTAAGCACATAAGTAACTTTCCGAAAATGTTCAAAAGACATTAAGATTCAATGTAAATCAGCAGAAAGGTTCGACCTGTCTGCACTGTCCGTCATCTCGACTAAATACCAAGTGATGCTTTTAAAATGTCACGAGTTGAAAACCCATGAAAGGTCAGGTAGCAGAGATCCTTTAGTTCTGGTGTGTTGGCAGCAAAGAGGAAATATAGCAACATATTGATGGAAATCTATAGTAGGAAGTCGACGCTTTAAATGTCCGAATTGTAGGATTAGATCACCTGAAATTAACTAATGTTGGCTAGTGAAGTAACAGTGACAGGAACCCTGTGAGGGGCCGTCCTTATTGAGGAGGGGACAGCTGAGGGGAGGAGCAGGCAACATGAGCAATACATCAGGGGGGAGGACGTCCGAACTGTCCTTGACCTTTGACCTTGCCCAAGGTTACCAATAAGAGAAATTATTCACAGTTTCGCCTCTTTAATCCGTCGGAGAACAAGAACCTCTGTGTGTTTTTTTATCTAGATCACAGTGGAATAATTTACAATCTTAAAGTCTGGTTGCTTTTCTATAAATATTAACAGATCCTGTGCGTGTGTGCAGGCTGACGTCCTGTGCGTGTCGAGCCGGAGGATGCCCTGACTCTCCCAGCACAGTGTGACGGTGCAGAACACATCCAGGTGAGCATCCTCAGAACAGTCTTGGAGCGCCCTCTGTTGGACTTTACATGTATTGCAGCTTAATTTAAATTTATAAAAAAAAAAAAAAAGGATGGACAGCTCATCCTCACATTTTCACATCATCTTAGGACATTGTTAAAAAGATGACACACACAATAGGATCCGAAATGTGTTTTATTTCATGCTAAAGCTTGAAGATTTGATCAATATAAACCTCAAAATAACAAATACAGCAAATCAGTAGTGATACAGAGAAAATAATTAGCACTTAGTTATTTAAAAAACAAGAAGTCAAGTAATAAAAGATATGAAATGATTCAAACTATGGAGTAGATATTCATCAGCACTTTTACAGACAGATTTAGAGCTCGTGTAAGGACCTGATTGGAGAGATAAGTCGGATACATTCATCGTATTTCATTATTCCACAGCAGTCGAATGCGTCTTAAAACAGTAATGATTATAAATAAAGTATCACAAAAGAGATATTCGGGAGGGTGATCTGTAGTTTCATGCAATCCCTGTTCACAACCAAATACGATGATGTCAGAAATGATTGCATATCCAGAAACAGACATCATAACATGTTGTTGTTGGTTTCATGTGTACAAGTCAGGAAAACTACTGATTGTTTCTGTCGTGATCTCCAACCGGGGCCATTAAGGTACAAAGTGAGACTTCTTCGTGAAATATCTTTACATGATCTATAGTTTACAGTAAATAAATGCTGTGCTTCTTTAGGACTTTTCAAAACGTACAGTTCACCTCCTCGGACCATCTTTAAAAAGTGCTGAAAAGACGCAACAATCGTCGGACATCTGGCAGCTAAATACACACCCTGCTTCTTCTTCTGGGCAGGGGGAGTCGACATTCTGCACCACCTCACAAACACACTTTGGTTTTCCTCAGACGCAGTCACACACACATCAGCAGTACAGATAGACACTATAAAAAAATCCATTCAGTAGTGAGCACGCGACGTTTGTAGACTCCAAATTGAAACACGAGACGTAGCATCGTCTGAAGGAGGGAAACAGAAACGCCCTATAGAAGACGTCCCGAAAGCAGCTTTAAAAATGACCAGAAGGAAACACAATCACCTCGCCTGTTGTTCCTCCGCGTAAAAACACGGCTGAGACCAATCATGTGCTTGTACCCTGCCTGTTCTAGTGCTCCGTAAACCACGTCCGACTCAAGTCTGCGGACGCTCCTCTCGAGTTAAAACATCGTTGAACTAATGTGGAAGAGAACGGAGACAATGTGTGGTGAGACTTGCAGACGGTGTAAACATACGACGATCGGGGCAGTGCCGAGGTCGGCGGACAAATAGATGCCGACCCGGTTGTAGGTGGGAAGAACGAGACAATCGAAGTGAGAGGAAGAGAGGAAGAGATAGACAGCAGGAAGTAAGAGGACCCAGACCCCACAAGGCCCACTTCAACTCTTCAGAGGAGGTTCCTGCTCCATCCGTCTCTCCTCCGTACGTCCCCCTTACAAATAGCTCCTGTCTGTTTAGGAACGATGGAGACACTCACCAACCAGCGGGATCATTCAACGGCCGAAACACACTCACATATACCCGCATAAAAAGCTTATTAAAAGACGTCAACCAAGCAGAGGGGACGGGACGATATCCAGAACCCACTGGATGTCTCTTCATCTGTGAGGTACCTAAAGATAAATAAAGCACATTCTGACTTCAGTACCCGTCTTCCTCTCGATCCCTCGCGACGCGGACGTAAACACCCCGAACACAACGGACCTCGAGGCTTTCTGGTGTCGGAAAACAAATCTCAGCGGGTTTTAAAGAAACGGCACGAACGCTTCGACAACTCTTCCATCATCGGGCCGCACCAGCACACCCCGGAATTACCGTAACTATTGTAATACCTCCACCAAGGACGTAGTTTTCACCAGTGTTTGTCAGCAGGAAATAAAACAGGATGAAAAACAAGTCAAGCAAGATATTAACAAAACTGTATCCTGAGCCGAGGAGGAGATTAGATTTATATTAATGTTACATTATTAAAGTCGGCCCTGGCTGAGGTTCGCACGCTATTGATCGTCTATAGATCGTCAACACAAGGATCATTGAGACAAGGTTCTAGAAGCTCGGTGGCAAAGTGATGAGGGAGACTGGCAACACGTCATCCAGTAATTTGATTTATAATTGATTGTGTCATTGTTCAGGATAAGCGAGTGTCTCTTTGGTACATTCCATCACCTAATGAAATGTAAACGGCGTTGAAATATGTTTAAAGACCTTCAAAAAGGGAATCATTTTATAGTTTAAAAATATGATATGAATACCTGAGAAATATTAAGAAAGTGAAAAAACTGTCATCGAATGAGGCGTGGGAAGTCACGAAAGACTTTTGTTCAAAGACTCGGCCGCTCTCCTCACAACGTTACATTCAGTTACATCATCCGGCCCGTCTGACTCGGCCATCGCCCGGCTCCGATCGGGGCGGAAAACAACAATAAAACAGGAGAATCCAATCAAGGAGCTGTTCTCCCTCCGCCTCCGGAGGTGGGAGTAATATGTGAAAAGCTGGAGGCAAACATGTACACACTTACACTCTTTATGTTCACTTGTCTCGCGCGACTAAAGCCGGCCGTCCTCGTCTCGTGAGTCTCGTTAAGGCCAGCTCGTTGGGAGTGGGCAGCAGCTGGGTGACATCTTGTGTGCTGTGCGGAACATCCGTTCATCGGGATGTCGTTTGTCAGTAGTAGGACGCGAGTGTTTTTGGTTTTGAAGAGTCGGTAAAGCAGCAGGGCTTTGATACGTTGTTGTTCAGCCTCGGGATGGTGCGCAGGCGGCGGTCGGTAGGTTCCAGACCCGCAGGGGTTCCAAGAGAAACACCTGATTTTCAGTGTCTAATCCCTCTGATGTGACGTCTCAGAGCGTTCTCAGGGTGTGCGTTTAGATTAACACACACGCACACTTTCTACATCAGTAGAACTTGTCGTCGATGCGGAAGTGCGGCCTGGTGACGTCGTCGGGGTTCAGGAAGACGGATATTGATTTCCCAGGGTTCTCTGTGACCAGCTGCTGCAGTCGCTGCGCCAGCCGGTCCTCTGAAGGCGATATGATTCCATTGGCTGGCTGATGCCCGGGGGAGCCGTGGCCGTTGGTGCTCGTCGCTAGCTCCTTCTTCAGCTGACCGGCCTGCTGGGCCTGGTCCAGAGCCGCCCGGAGGTGCTCGCTGGGATCGGAACGCACATGGGCGAGTTTCCTGGCGACGAGCAGCGCCTGGCTGTCAGTCAGATGCTCCAGCATGTTGCACTGAGGCAGGAAGTAGTTTGGGCAGTTTTTACCCAAGATGCAGTGGGCCAGGTCATCCAGGAGACCTAGTAGGAGTCGGCCGGGGGTTTCCGCATCAGAGCAAGACAAGTAGGCGGCAGGAAGTCGGTCGCAGGCCCAGAAGAGCAAAGTACGCAGATGGTAGAGGCTGAGACCAGCACGAGGACGGGCCAGGATACGGGACAGCACAGCCCTGGCTGCTTGGAAGGCCTGAGCCATGGGGAAGGGGATGCACTTCTTCAACTGAACCTGGCAGTAAGAGAGGAACAATCAATTAACATTAAAGAGAAACTGATGTGATTTAAAGTGACAAATGTTGAAGAATAAGTCCAAGCATCTGCTCACCTCGCTCCGTGAGAAGGCCAGCCTCCACTCTCTGTCCGGCCGACCCCCCAGTGGGGAGCAGCAGGGCAGCAGATAGAAGCCGGATATGGCTTCCTCCTCCGTGATCTTACCGTCCCAAAAGTGGTTGGCGGTCAGCCAGCCTTGGGCCACAGCCGGCCAGCCCCGAAATGATACCACAGGCAGCAGGTCGTACAGCACCCGGCTGGAGCCCGCCTGCGGGGGGGGGAGCAGGGGGGTGCAATATTAAAACAGAACCACCATTTTCAGTTTCTTCTTACACATTTGACTACAATCTAAGAGCGATCCTCCGTTAACGGACACGCCCCCGGTACAGTAGGAAGAGCTGCAGGGCTCCACACAGATCGACATGCAGTTATTAACCACCTGATGCATCTCGTATAGAAGCCGTAGGGAACCATGTCTGACAAAGTGTCGCTATTAGACGACCCGGGATTAGAACGGGGCCCAAGCAGGTTTTCCTCCTGTTAAAGCGTGCGAGGCGGCGCTGGTGACTCCGGTCATCAGTGTGCCGGCAGGGAGGGAAGATGATGGCAGACAATGAGAATGTCTGCTGCAACTTTTGTCATCGCTTCAGGCGCCACGGCAACCCGTCAACAACCCGATGTGTACCTGGAGGATGATGGTCGTTAGCGGGCCGTTCCTCTCCAGCCGGTCGGGGGTCGGAATGCCTCTCTGGGGGCTTCGTCTGAGCTCCTCCACAGCCTCGCTCACCACCCCCCAGAACCAGTCCATCACCAGGGTGGGAGAGAAGTAGCATCCGTCCAGCGACTGAGGGGAGACCAGGGAGGGGATGGAGCCTTTGTCTGAGCAGGAAGAGAAGAATGGATGAATACAGTGTTCTGTTACTGGTAAGTATGAGGGCTTGCTGGTGTATTTACAGACACCCCCCCAAAAAGTGACAAGCAAAGTAGAAAGTACTGCAAATAAATGTACAAGCTTGCAGCTGTTGTTTTTTTTATATATATAAGTTGTAAAATAAATATCTAAAGGTGGAACAAATCGAGCTGTTTGATGATGTCGCCGGGGGTTGTGAGGAAAAAATAAGCCGCGGATGATTTGCTCCGGCCCAGGAGGTGACCTTTGGGCTGCCTGCGGTATTGCAGTCACAAGAAAAAACAAAAGAAAAGAAAAAGCAATTTGAAATTATAAATCTTAAAAAAAACACCCCTTTCGGTAACATTTGGCATTTACGTCGGGGCCGACGTTCCCCTTCCCTGCCACCGCGAGTCCGATAACGGGACCGTCCTCTGGGAAATGTTGTGATACAAGCGGAGGAATGTGTGAAATGTGTTCCCCAAATTGATGGAAATTAAAGAGATTCATATCAATAAACGTCATTACTTTTCCCATCTTGGAAGTTTCACACTCGCGCGGCGGATTGATGTCGCCGTGTAATCCGCGGGCCCGCTGAGTGATCTTGAACTGTCGATTGTTAAGCCCTCATAAATGTTTCAGCGTTTATTTCCCGGGGAAAAAAAGGTTTCGCTCATTTAGCTTGTCGGAGGAGTTATGGGAAGGGGCCGCCGCCGCCGCTGCTCACCGGGGGAAATTGCATCCGAGCATCATGCATTAAATTATCTCGGTGCAACGTAGTACATTAATTCAGCAAACAGGCCTTCTGGTCTGCACTGCTTCTCTACCTTCACTCCTACGCGCTTCATCTTTTATTCATTCATATTACTGCTGCTCTTCTTTCAGGTTAAACTGCATTGAATTTTTGTTCCCTCTTTTGTAATTCCTCCCTTCATTTGCCTCTTCTGATCATCCTAAGTTTCTCTTTCATTCACCCATTTCTCCCTCTTCCTCCTCGTCCTCCTCCGGGGGGAACCCGTTCTCCTCCTCGCAGCAGATGCCCCAGCGGGACAGGATGTTGGAGTCGCAGAGGCGAAGGCTCAGCCAGGAGTGGCACGGCGGCGAGTGCCTCATGTCCAGGGTGACGGGCTGGTTGCGGTCGTGGAGCTTCAGCGCCGGCACCAGCAGGGTGAAGTCCAGGTCGAAGTCCGCCCCTTTGGCGTAGTCGCCCAGGTCTTCCGGATTGAGGTCCAAGACGCCTTCCCGGGCTCCACCTGACAGCAGCAGGTACTCATTGGCCACCGGGAGGCGCTGGTCCACCTTCTGGACTAAGCCTGGAAGAGTTGGGGCGGAAATCAATCACACTCAGCAAAAATTCATATTCAGAGCCATTTGTATGTGCAGAAGAGAACCGAAATGGATTTCATATTCAGAGGCACGCAGCAGCTTAATGTATGCACACCAACTCCGGCAAATGCACTGCGAAGCAAAACAGCTGGTCTGCGAGTGAGTGAGAATTTTCTGGAAGCACAGTTTAGTGTATTTTGAAGGGTACTGCATATATTTATGAGCCTGGAATGCAGTAATAGTGACACAATAACTTGCTGTAAAATTAACACAACCCCAGAGACCACTGAGCCAGACAAATAATTCAGTGGCTTGCCGACACATAAGCTTCGGCTGAATCCTTCAGTTCAGCCTCTAAACCTTCGGTGCTTCCTGCGTACTGCTTCAACTCCTTTACAACTTCTTATATTTCTGTATTTGTCTGGTTAGATCTTGGAACACAGCAACACCGCAGGAGATACAAACAGTTGTTTAATCATCTTAGCATCGTAGCAACTCCATCGCTCAACGCTTTTACGAGGAAAGTGAGAGCCTCCGAATCTCTTCATGGCTGCTGAGCGGTGTTGTGAACCGCCCTGTTCCTGGCCCCACGAGATCCACGGTACCAGAGTGAAGTAAATTAAATTATGCCAGTTGAAGGGGGGGGGGGGGGGGTG
>CAAKHC010011997.1:12827-23342 GCA_901007825.1 Macroramphosus scolopax
TTTTCTTACCCCGATGTGTGTTGTGCTGTACAATGTGCATACATACCATAACTTATGTGCAATAACTGTATGCAATAACTTACATACACAAACTTATGTTTTTTTGTAAATGCTCTTTAATGTGTGCACTTTCTCTTTGCTACTGTAATAACGTAAATTTCCCCATAAAGGATTTCTGATTCTGATACCTGTCCTCCCCCCTCAGACACTTCTATTGAGCTGCATGCGTGCGTACCTGCATCTGTTGCTGGACTGAGGCTTCGCAGATTAAACAGGTCAGAGTGTTCACAGGAACCAGATTGTTACAGAACACACAGCACACCATCTGAGGCTAACACACACACACACACACACACACACACACACACAGTTTGAGCATCATGTCGTGAAGTGGCGCATCAGCTTCCATCACAACATAAATTGGGAGCTCGCCAGAACATCAACTTCGAACAAAAGAAAAAGCAAAATGGAACTCAACACTTTCATGCATGTGTGCTCGAGGCAGTTAAACCTTAGCTTCATGCCGAAATCTGTCTCCTTCCCAAACGAGACACATTTTGTATTGAACAGAATAATAATACATTTCGGACTCTGTGCGCTCTTGTATGTAACGTTTTCTTTATCTGATTACGCATTTAAAAAACAGACTTGGTATGCAAATGTCTTCCGATTGTTAAGAAGGTTTGTGTGGTGGAGTAAAGCGTTCCACACTTCCCCCAGGATTTCAAACAAGTTCCCAGGCCATAGAGCGGAATGGGTCATCCTCCTATTACTGATCAGTTATTTATATATCCGGAACATCCTGCTGACATAGCAGCCAGTGAAGCCGCTCAGCTCCGCCTTGAAATGTAAAGGATGAGGATGTGCAGTACCTGTCCTCCCTCAGCAGGGGGCGGTCTCTGTTCGCGTATTGGAGGAACCACCGCACCGCACTGAGCGCAGAACCGAGCGAAAGGATCTGGCGGACGACAACTAAGACACTGAGGACACCTAAAGACACGGGCACGTTATGATGAGACAATATTTGCTAACATGCTAACTGCTAGCTACCCGACATGTTCACCTACCGCAGGAAGTCGGTCTGTCTTTGGATCTCCGACGCGTGCGTGCTGCTCAGCTGCGGCAGGAAATCTGCTTCCTGACAGACAGGAAGTACAACAAAATAAGTGTCATCACTTCAGCAAAGTTCTGTTAGTCTGAATGTCTGATCTGTTTACCGACTGGGAGCGCCGGGAAGATCCGCTCTGGGTGGCGGCGGGCGGAGAAGCCCGACAACTCTTCAGGAAACGGGGACCTGATTGAGGACAGATTGTTCCCATCATCATCCCATATGATTCCCATCATCATCCCATATGTGCACTGTGTATGGTGTGAATGACAATAAAGTCTTTGAAACTGAAACTGAAACTAAGTCATCCTCGGTTCTGAAGACACGTGACACCTGGTTGTTATGCTGAGCTAAGCTACCGAGCTGTTCGACATTTCCTTTTAGTTTGAGTGAGTGAGTGAACAGTTTCGTAAAAAAAATCAGTGAATGAGTAAGTGAGTGAGTGAACAAATGAACTACTGGATGAGTAAACGAGTGTGTGAACGTGCGAGTGAACAAGTGAACTACTGAATATGTGAACAAGTGAGTGTCCTGATCACTTTGACTTAACCCTCCTGTTGTCTTCGGGGTCAAAATGACCCGCCACTGTGTTAAAAACCCCTAAACACAGAATATGAGGACAACAGGAGGGTTAACTAGTTATAGAAACTGTTATAATGTTCTAGCTTGTTAGCTGATGCTAGCAGCTTCTTCATGCTAAGCTAGGCTTATTTACACAACAATGTTAAAATACTTTTTGTCTCGTTATGAAACTATAAAATCCACCTGGCGGTCTCAGTGAAGAAGCAGTGGACAGGCAGGCTCCTTCAGACTGACTCTGAAATGTGAACAACAACCTGTTCAGTTCCTTGTTTGACTCAATCAATCAATCAATCAGAACGTGTAGATACTCTGCAGGGACGACAGGAAGTTACAAGGCTGATGGGAAATGTAGTGTGAGTGTTACCTGCCGGTTCCTCTTCAGGACCTTCTCCTCGTCTTCCATCCTCATCTTTGCATCCGCCAGGTCAACTGAGAAAACCTTCGTCACCGTTGCGCTTTCTCTGCCATCCCTGCGGACACATTCACCTTCCATAATAGACAGGACATTATGCAATGATGTTTGTTCTGTGTTTTGAACGCAAGCGTGTCCCTGACTAATTCAACCTCACGTCACACGGATGTACGGAGTTTAGTTTAATTGTTTAATGACAATGCGAAGGACCTTGTGAGCATCGTCTGTATGGTTAATATGAAGCTTAGCTTAGCTTAGCTTATATTAGCTTAATGACTGGAAACAATTTGAAACTGCTAGCCTGGCGTCGTAAAAGGCACAAAGGTCTTACAGTTACAAATGTGTTGGGTCTCGACTGGTTGCCTAGCAACCTTACGATGATGACAAGAAGTGCAGGAAGGAGGATTTTCTAAACTACACTCACAAGTAAAAAATTTATTTGAAATATTTCATTTCAAATTCAACAAGACGTGTGTGTACTGTAACTCTAGTTCTATGATGCATATAAAGACTAACTCTAGTTTTACGATATACATGATGTATAGATACACATGCGGTGACCAGAACTTCATTATTCTGGTCATCACAGAAATATTGAAGAACTCCACGGGAGACTAGGCAGGAAGTGATGTCAGGTCTGCGGCTCCATTGCAGTTACCTGGTGGCACCAAGAGCTCTGACAGTGACTCGACCAGCCGGCAACAGGATAGGCTCGCTGTACAGGCTGCCCCACCGCACTGCCGCTGGCTTTGACCCGTCCAGCGTGTAGAAGATTAGCACACCCGGAGTGCCTGCAGCGAAAATACCAAATGATAAATTCAGTTGGTAACACCACAGTCTTGCTCCTGTACAACCAGTCAGAATGTCAAGAGCGCCCATAGAATGGGGATGGAGGCAGCTGATGATGTCATTGATGGCGTCCTTTGAGTCAGCCTGGGGTGAGGCTGAAGACTTCGTCAAATTGTTTTCATCCTGTAACTGAAGTTAAAGGACGAAGGCAATCTGAAGTTGTAGAGTTACAGAAAAGTGAGATTAAATGTCTGCAGTCGCTGCTCATCTGTTGGCTAGCAGCTAGCTAGCTAGCAACAGCTGATCCAGTAGCAACAATAACAATGTAACACATAACGGCTGTTCTGGTGTAACATCAACATGTACGTTGTTACTGGTGTAATATATTTTTTAACTGACGAATAGCTTTCAGAAAGTGACGTGAATCCAAACTGTGTATTTACACTAAAGTATGTCATGCAGACAGTTCATAGAATACAATGATGAAGCAACATCAGTGGTCAAGGTGCATTGTGGGTAATGTAGCCTTTCTTCACCTCAGCAGGCCAAGAAGAAGGCTGGATGATGATGATGGCGATGAAGGGCAGGTGTGTTAGGTCGTACCTGAATGGATGGACACCAGTGTGTTGGTGTCAATGTGGTTCTTGGGTCTGTGCATCTCCAAGGGGATGATGGGAATGATGTGCGGAGCCGCCACCGCTCCTGCTGCCATGATGACGACTGTCTGTCCATCAATCCATCAATAAATAATCATCCAATCATCACCCATAAATCAATCATCATCCATCAATCAATCTTTGTCCATCCATCTATCCATCCATCAATCAATCAACCATCCATCAATCAATCATCATCCATCAATCAATCTTTGTCCATCCATCTATCCATCCATCAATCAATCAATCAACCATCCATCAATCAATCATCATCCATCAATCAATCTTTGTCCATCCATCTATCCATCCATCAATCAATCAACCATCCATCAATCAATCATCATCCATCAATCAATCATTCATCAATCAGATCAAAACGTTCAACCACAACAGAAGCCTAAGCAGGAACCTGCCCAGTGTGATTGAAATGCCCTTTGTCTGTTTAAATGTTGTGTCATCACCTGACGTCCAGACACCGACACACTCGTATCTGATGGTGTGTCCAGTAAAGTAACGAGTGTGATTGTTGAAGGTTAAAGATGGAAAACGTCGTGTGTCATCCTGCAAACAATCAAACATGAAATAAAGAAACTTACTTCGGCTGTCGCGTCGAGTGAACTTCCAGTCAGTTTGACTCTCCGTTACCGTTTACAGACACGTCACCATAGTAACGAGCGCCGCATCAGTGTCAGTGCGCTCTTGTGCGCTGCAAGTGACGGAGGGGGCGAGGCCCAAAGACTGCCCTGGAGCCTATGAATGTTGGGGGGGGGCAGCTGTTCTTTCTCTAACCCCTCCCACATTTTTTCTTGCCGGTCCTGGGGCTGGAGAGTTGAAGGGGTGGGACGAAGTGGCTGTCATGTACCTCCACCTACAGGGCTCATGATGTTTGCGGGTGGGTATAGTTGATCTCTCTGGCAATAGTAGTTACCTGGTTGGCAATCCTGTTCTAATAACTGAGCAGCTGCGGTGTGACAGGGGTTAGGGGGGCTGGCTACTGATAGGACAGTGAGGGGAATCATAGAGCTGGGGATACATCCGAGCTACTACTGTTTATTATTTACGCAAAACAAAGAAACAATGAAAGAGAAGAAGTCAGAGAAGAAAAAAGTTTAAAAGAAAGCTGAAACTTAACGGCGGCAGTTCATTTCCAAAATTATTCAAAGAACATCTCAGTAAATATTGTTTTTATTTTTTTTAAACAGGCAGTTTTGTGGACGCTCGTGCCGGCAGCGAACTCTTCCGGACCCCGCAGTAGCATGCTGCGGCTAACAGGCTAAGACTTTTCCGCCGGACCATTTCCAAACATACACAGAGTCAAAATGTCCGAAGTCCACGTGAAGAAGGAGACGAACCTGTCAGACCCAGTGGAGGTAGAAAACAGGTTAGCTGGCGGTTATATTTCTTCACGATGTGCAGTGAACTCCGTTTAAATTCTGTCAAATTTAAGGGTTCATGTGTTATTTTCAAGGAAACAAGGAGACAGGCCGTGAACATATACGATACCGGAAGTGGCATTAAAACCTTGTTACTTCGGCACAGCCAAAATATCCAGGTCGTTTAATTTGATCTAAACTGAACGCGTTTAACATTCAACTCCACCAATAAACAGTCCAGTACGAAAGGTGATCAGTTAGTGAGGATGGTTCTGCTTGTTGTTGTGGAATCGATAAAATACAGTTCTACAAACAGATGATTGATTAGTAGATGAAGTGTAAGTGTGTGTGTGTGTGTGTGTGTGTGTGTGTGTGTGTGTGTGTGTGTGTGTGTGTGTGTGTGTCAGGATCAAAGAGCTGTGTCAGCAGTTTCCTCATGGTATCACTGACCAGGTGATCCAGAACGACATGCCTCACCTGGAACCCCAGCAGAGAGCCATGGCCATCAACAAGCTGCTGTCACTGGTCAGTCTGACGATGTCACTGCTGTGAGCCTGCTCCTGATTTGGACACTGTTTACCTTTCGCTAACCTGTTTCAGGGTCTTCTGGACCTGCTGAGGAACAGCTCCGGTCTCCTCTACAGACTGAAGGACTCCCAGAGCACCAGGTAACAGCGGCAGCCCTCTGATGGAGGATGGATAATAAGAAAAATATAAAATGATAAAAAAAATAATGTAGAATAATAATAACATGATTATTCATGCTCATTCAGGTTCATGATGTTTACCAATACAAAAATGTAAACCGGTGTTTCCTGACAGAGATTGTAGACATTGTCATGTGTATGATGTCCTGTAGCTCGCCATGCGTCACTTCCTGTTCGAATAAACACAAGCCCTTGAAATTATTTCATAATAACGGTTGGTTTGTGCCTATATTCGTGTCAGTAAGATGAAAGGCTCCGACAACCAGGAGAAGCTGGTCTACCAGGTCATCGAGGACGCCGGAAACAAAGGTCTGAGCAGCAGCAGCAGCACAATGCCGTGCAACTGCACATGTACAAACACACAAAAATGACATCATTGTGTTGCTGCAGGCATCTGGAGCCGGGACATCCGCTTCAAGAGCAACCTTCCTCTGACGGAGATCAACAAGATCCTGAAGAACCTGGAGAGCAAGAAACTCATCAAAGCTGTCAAATCTGTTGCTGTGAGTGGAAACTTTATTTGTGATTTATATTTATTTATATTTATATTTTATTTACTTTATAATATATAATTTGCTTGCACAGTTTAATGCCTGTTTATTAATTCAGTTCATGCATTTGTTTATATTGTCATAACCATGGCATGTTGGACCTGGGGAGGAAATAAATCACAGACAAACATTTGAAATGCAACCTTGGTCTCTTTGATGGGAGAAACTTGGGTGGTCAGCCTTCAATACCAGCAAAACCAACAAATAAACAAAGAGTCTTTTTAATATTATTCTTTTTTTTTCGTACGTGATCATACTGAGTAACTGCAACACCTCACCGTGGCTCTTGAATAAAGACGTTCCAGAGTATCGACGTCACAATTTTACCTCGTGGCAACACAAATAGACATTCAAGCTTTTCATGTTGCACTTCCATTTGTTATGTCTGCAGGCGTCTAAGAAGAAAGTGTACATGTTGTACAACCTGCAGCCCGACCGCTCCGTGACTGGCGGCGCCTGGTACAGCGACCAGGACTTTGAGTCCGAGTTCGTTGAGGTTCTGAACCAGCAGTGCTTCAAGTTCCTACAGAGTAAGGTACAACACGCCATGACATCACGGCAACGGCTTTACTCCCATCTGATCATTGAGAAGGTTCAATGAGCCTCGCACTGAACGCAAAGTAGTAGTAGTAGTAGTATTGGCAGTAGCAGTATTGGGTCATAACGGTACAGAGTCGCTCCATCACACTTGATGATGGCCACTTGTGATGTCACTGTTGGTCATATGACCTCCTTGTGTCTTCAGGCTGAAGTGGCAAGGGACAGCAAACAGAGTCCAATGGTTCAGAGGAACAGTTCTTTCGCCACCTCACACGAAGTTTGGAAGTACATCTGTGAGCTGGGAATCAGCAAGGTGATGATTTCATTACCCCGCCCGTCTCATGACATCACAGACCTCACAACAAAGGAGTGCAGTAGAATGACTGACAGGTATGTGAACGCAGGTGGATCTGTCCATGGATGACATCGAGACCATCCTGAACACGCTCATCTACGACGGCAAGGTGGAGATGACAATCATCGCCGCCAAGGAGGGCACGGTGGGCAGCGTGGACGGGCAGATGAAGCTGTACCGCGGCGTCAACGCCATCATCCAACCCACCGGCCTGGTTAAGACTCCTTGCGGAATCTGCCCGGTAACACGCCACACGCGTCTCACCAGTGTGAAACAGGCAAAGACGCTTGACATCACCGATTCCTGATTGGCTGTTTCCTCTGCGCAGGTGTTCGACGACTGTCATGAAGGAGGAGAGATCTCTCCGTCCAACTGCTTCTACATGAGCGAGTGGTTGGACTTCTGATGGCCACCTGCCACTCTGCGATCACCTTCTTTACTTATCACGTGAAATAAACATTCTTTATTATTATCATTATTCACGTTCACACGAGATGAGCTAACATGCTAATGTAGCATCGGGGGGTTTGCTTCGTGTGTTTCCACGCAGTTGAGTCAGGTTCTTATTAACGTCTGGCAACAGGATTCGTGGTCGCAGGCTGGTTCAGTGAGTGAATATGATCCCTGCCCGCTATGGAGCAGGTAATCGTTTTTTTTACTCCCAGTTTCATAGTTACAGATTCCCGTCATGTTTCAGCTCATTGTCAAAACCTCCGTCTGAGGGCGGCGACATGAAGGCAGGAAGTGACGTCGGTGTGTTTCTGTCATCTTCCCTTTATAATAGTAATGATCTCTCCCTCGCCAACGACCAGCCTGTTCCACAGGTCACATGAACAGGAAGTACGTGGGTTATAGTCGTCGAAGGAGTGTAATATATTATATTATATATATATATAATACACAGAATGAGACAACCTGATTCCCCTCTGACCGACGCTTCTCTGCTCTCTGAGTTATTTGTTAAACATGTTCAAGCATAAGTTGAAGAATGTTCATGAGTCTACGTATTATATTTGTACTGTTGGCGGTCGAACCGTCCAACCTCTTCTTGTACAAATACTGTTATTTTCTAAATAAAAAAGAAGCAGAAAACCAAGGCCACACCCCCACAACATGACATCACAAGCTGACCTCATATCCTGTGGTCATAAAAGACACGTTTCACTGGAGCTGCATTCGATGACATCACAAAGGTTGTGACCGGAACCTGTGAGGCCGTCTGGAGGAAAGAAACATCCAGAGAAACCAGAGCGCGTAATAAAGCTCTGATTCCACCAGGGTTTCACAGCGGGAGGAGTGGACGGAGCGGCGGAGGACCCTGACAGCCACGGGGACTTCCAGGGATTCAGACCGGTACGAGCGTCCACAACTGAAGTGGGTCAGACCGGGGGTTTCCTCCGGGTACTCAGGTTTGCTCTCACGGACTAAGAACATGCAGTTCAGCCCTTTTCGAGGCGCTAATCTCCACTAATAAATGTTTCCTCAACTTGAATATTGTGAGTTTGTTTTATTGTTGTTAAAAAATAGAAAACAACAAAGGCGTAAACCAACAAGTGTGTTTCTGTCACTCAGACATGTTTGTTACATGAGCAACATCTCACATGTCCTTTGACGCGGTCATTTGGCCCCGGAGGCCTCGTAAAGTGTCAACAGCTACATTAACGTTATATTTATGGATATACAGTGCTGCTCGAAAGCTTGTGAACCCTAAAAAAAATAATTAATTAATAAAAATTAATAATAACCTTATTAAATGTTAATCTATACCCCAATTCATAATACTGACATTCCAAATAATGGACTCAAACAAAAGAAAATGATATATTGTCATTGTTTATTTAACGAAAGTGGTTTATTTAACAAAAACTCAGATTTCATGGGTGCAAAAATATCTGAACCCCTCCAGTTAACGGTATTGCACCTCATATTGCAGCAATAACCTCAACCAAACTCAATCAGTGCTGCCCAATTTCGTCCCTAAAGATCTTTCATTTCAATGGTTCATTTAGTCACCAATTTTGTCCCACCTGATTGTATTTACCTGCTCGTTTCAGGCAATGCAACTCAGGGTTCACTAACTTCTGCACCTACAAAAGTTTACAAAATATTTTTAATTTAGTCTTTTGACTACACAATTGATTTCCTCGGAAAAAAAATAAATATTGAATTGAATTGATCAGTTATTTCATATAAAAAATACTGGTACTGATTAAATAAATAAATAATGGTAAAACAACAAACTCCAAAATGCTCAAGAGGTTCACATATTTTCAAGCAGCACTAACAGCCTGAAGTCGTCTTTTGTTTCATTTACTGTCGTTCTGTTCAAATTGCCATTTTTCTTCTTTATATAATAACTTTAGTTTGTAGGGAAAACTGCACCAGGATCGAGTGGGTTATATACATTGTGGGTTATATATATATATATATATATATATATATATATATATATATATATATATATAAGAATATATATATATATATAAGAAAAAGAAAAAACATTTCGGGGGGCAGAGTCACATCTCCCATAAATTCATCAGACCAGGTTTCCCCCGTAGAGTCCTGGTGTTCTGTGAACGTTGACCTTTACTAAACACAAGAACTTAGATGTTTGCGTTCGTCTGCATTTCAACCACTTCAAATACATTTCATAACATTTCCATTAGAGTGTGACGCAGCATGCAGCCTCCAGGGGGCGCTAACACCCCGAGCAGTCTTAGGGGCTCCTTATGTCTCTAAGCCAGTTTGGGTTCTGGTCAGCACCACAGAGTCCCAGTCCCACAAACACATGATGAAGACCAGGATCTCATTCAGACCTGCAATGTTTTTTTCTTTTCTTTTTTTGGGGAGAGAGAGAGAGAGAGAGAGAGAGAGAGAGAGAGAGAGAGAGAGAGAGAGGATGAGGAGGGAGGGGGAGGGCAGTGCGGATTCTTTCCCATCATCCCCTGCAGCAGAAACAGCAGCAGCGGCAGCACCTCCTCCCTCCCGTCGCCCGTCTCGGTGTCGCCAGTTCTTCTTCAGTTTACGGACTCTTCTTCCTCTCGGCTGAAATCCGGAGACTCGGATCGGTTCTTCGTTGAGCAGGTGAGCAGCTCGTGTCCTCCGGGTATCTTCTGTCTGTGACTGAAGCTTCGTATTCTCCGCAAACTTCGGATGTCAGATGAATCTGTGAGAACACTCCCCCGCTCCGGTGTGCGTCGACTCCCGGAGGCCCGGTTCTCACTCCCGGGCGGATCCACTCGCCGCGGCGGCGTCGTGGGGCGTCTCAACCCGCCTGGCCGCGGCTCGGCCCCCCAGGCGACCTTCAGTGTGGGCGGCGGGATGGAGAATAACGGTGCTCCGTTTATGGAGGCAAAACAGGCGTGGCCCGTGTGTGTGTGTGTGTGTGTGTGTGTGTGTGTGTGTGTGTGTGTGTGTGTGTGTGTGTGTGTGTGTGTGTGTC
>CAAKHC010012004.1:7781-19660 GCA_901007825.1 Macroramphosus scolopax
TGTGTGTTTTTTTTGGGTGGGGGGGGGGAGGGGGGGGGGGGGGGGGGGGGGGGGGGGGGGGGGGGGGGGGGGGGGGGGTATTTTAGGGTGAATCAGGTTCATCCCAGATCCTTCAGTACAGTAACTTAATTACTATTAATTGCATCAGTCGGCTCTCTGCATGTCATCAGTGGCTCCTGCAGCAGTTTCAAGGGAACCAGGTTGAACTCGGCCACGAGAAGCGGCTTCACAAAGACTCCAAACCTTCATCTGATCTCATCAAAGAAGCACAAACGGAGCAGGTGGATGAGCTGTCCCCCCCTCCCTACCACACCTTCATACACTGAGCTGGTACTAATCAAGTTAATTTATGGAAGCGAGCGAATTAGAGAGCAAATAAAAGTTCATTCTGTGGATCTGCGAATCCATAAAAAATAGATCTTACTGGAGTAAATGTTCTCAAGGGAGGGCTGCGATGTTAAAGCATAATACAGATAATACGACAGGCTGTTTGCTTGATGGTTTTGGAACCAGCTGTGTGTTTCTGTGCAGAGGGTGAATGTTCCTGACGGAGCTTCAATCTCAGACGTAGAAGGTTCAGAGTCTTTTTGTTTCCAGGCTGCTGAACCCGACAGATAATCGTTCCACAAGAAGACGATGAAACACATTCAAAACAACAACATCAGATCCCATTGCTGTCAATGGGGTGTGTGTGTGTGTGTGGGGGGGGGGGGGGGGGGGCAGTCTGAAGTCCCACCGGGAGCCAGTGATTAAAAAGTTCTCACAGCCGCCGCGGAAAAATGGAGACATTCCTCATCCATTACTGATGAGCCTGTTTGGCCTCCGCAGATGGAATCAGGGATCTGAGAGGTTTAATCTTTCCTTTGTTTTTTCAATCTCAGATATCAGTGAGGGCGGAGCTTAAAAGGATTGAATGTTTTTTCCTCAAGGCTCGTATCGGACCGGCCGGAGAGATCGACAGAAAACTACGGGAGGATAAAAGATGATCAGTGGTATCGACCGGTGTTCTGGATCCACCAGGGGGAAGCCCCGCCCCTTTTCGCCCCTGTATTGCAGATGTGTGGTCTCTCTTCGGGAACATCTGGATCCTGGTGTTCTCGATGCAACACTTGTTCCCTGATGGTGCTGTGGACAGAGACACAGGGCGTAGCTGTGCTGTGATGACCTGCCGACCCCCGACGGTCCCTGTTGTGTTACTGTTAATTAACAATCTTTGTTTCTTGCCTCAGCTCGCTCTGTTGCCTCTCGCCCGGTGTCGTTGTCATGCGTGAAGAGTGTGAAGAGGAAGAAGTGACAAGCAACCGTTCAATACATCTGAAAGGTTGCCGGACTGAACGTCTCCCGTCAGGTCCAACACGGCCCCCAGGACAGACTTCGAATGGAATATTTCCTCTGCTACCGTCAAACACACAAATCCAATAAAGTTAATCTCAATCATCCAGGCGGATCGCAGGCAGGAGTTTTATTCCGCTGGAGGAGCGACAGGCTGCCACAACACTGTGAACGGAATCTCCCCCATGAAAATGTGGTTCCGGTCGATTGTCGTGGTCCACAGCAACATGTCACCTCAACAGAGGAACGATGTGTGTGAAGATTATAGAAAACAACTGGTCACGTCACGGTCGTGCAGACGGAGTCGTAGGACTGATGATTGGTTCTCCTGCTGTTGGTGATCAGATCCAGTCGACCGTCGTCTTTCCTCCTTTAATTAGAAGCTTTAAGGTCACTGCAGCAAACAGCCGTGGTTGGTCAACTGCACCAACGGACCTTTAATGCCTCACAAACAGGGCGTCTGGGTTTCAGCACCGCAGGCTTCCAGCCAGTCAGGTCGCTCTGCAGGGACGGACAGGACGGTGCAGCTGCAGAGGAGTCAGGCAGCGGGGCTGCAGGAGGCCGGCAAACAAGGAGCTGGAGGATTACAGGACAAAACATGCGGCTTGGTGCTGTGTTTGCTTTCACAGTGTGCCGAGTTACTGCATCGACTGGCAGAACTTCACCGCAGAACTTCGTTGTCTCATCTGACACTGATGGATTAGCCACGACTCTGCTCAAATTATGGTTTATTGTCACAGTTTTAAAGCGTGAGCAGCGGTTTGGACCAAAATACAGACGATCACACAGGGACCGAATACTGAATAATATACTGTAGGACACAAAACAGAAAGGTACGAGGATCGGAAGACACTTAGAGAAGGGTACCGAAGAGGAAACTAAAACCTTAAACATAAACTGAACAGGTGAGGGAACACGACACAGACGAGGGAACACGATGGAAGGCAGGCAGCTGATTGGCTGATGAGACAAAGTGAGCAAGGAAGGAGAGAGAGTGGACGAGACTCAGGTGACGTCAACAACAGAAAGAAGTCAAACAGGACAACGACACAGGGCCAGTAAATGGAATATAAAACAGGAAATAACCAAATAAGGATTTGACCACAAAACACCCCTCCACCCCTCCCTCTGTGTACTCCACCCTTCCCTCCGTGTACTCCACCCTTCCCTCCGTGTACTCCACCCTTCCCTCTGTGTACTCCACCCTTCCCTCCGTGTACTCCACCCTTCCCTCCGTGTATTCCACCCTTCCCTCCGTGTATTCCACCCTTCCCTCTGTGTACTCCACCCTTCCCTCCGTGTACTCCAACCAAAGCATCAGTCCTCTCCATGCGTCTCCATCTCTCTGCAGTAGCTTACCAACACACACTTGATTTCGCTGTTTCTAAATCATCATCATTGCTCTGAGTTTCCGTCCCGCCTGCCAGAACTCCGACGCGTCGTGTCTCCGTCTGCCCCCGGATCGTCTTCTGTAGCATTATCATTCACGTCATGGTCGTGGACGGCAGCCAGGAGCTTGATTGGATCAGGAGTCCTCGAACTTCCAGTTTTAATTGAATTGAAGCTGCTCCCTCCACAGGGGTCCACCAGGGGCCCGTGGGAGGGAAATACTAAGCAGGGAATTAAGACTATGCATGAGACGGTCGGGGTGCATTAACTGCAGGGTTGAACGGGGTTAATAGCCGGTGAATATCAATAATACAATGTTTTGACACGGCCTATCTGTATGCACCGGGGGATGCGACTCGATTTCAGGAGGAGCGTAAAGCGTTACGGCCGGGATAAATGCTTCATAACAATATGAAGATAAACGCCATGACAGGGAGGTTTGAATCGTTATCTCCCTGCCTTCATATTGCAACTCGCTTTATTCTTCTTTGATGTGACGGGCGTCACATAAAGAATTGTCAGGCTGGAAGTTATTGCAGTGAAGAAGCCTTTCAGCTCCCCTCAGCTGTTTGTCAGCTCCATCATCCGACCGACAACCGACACGGTTTAATGTGTCCCATGCAAGAGGGAGTTTAAAGGTAATGAGTCTGGTTTCGCCATCGTTAATTGATCGTGTCTGTGTTTGCCACATTCTGATCAAATGAGCGTCACTGCTCTCGGAACCCCGGACACACAGATCCTCAGTACTTCTGTTAGAACGCACCTCAAATGGATATCGGAGCCCTGCTGGGATCAAACGGCCGGCGGGCTCACGACTGCTTCATCATCGCAGCTCAGAAGTGGAACTCTGCTGCCGCGGCGTCACCGCATCATCCACATCTCTGGGAAGAACAAAGGGAGCAGGAACATCCACAGACTCACCGAAGACTTCAGGAACGATATCAGGACGTTACAATTCAGGGTGAAATCAAACATTACAAACAAGTTGTTAATGTGATGAGCAGCAGAGGCTCCGCTGAGACACCTGCAGGGTCACATCCTCCAAGATTGTTGAAAGGTTTGCAGAATATTTATTCACCCTCTGCACAGAAATATCACCTGCTCTCCAACAGCTCCAACGCCGGGCTCTGCAGTAGGAGTCGGGTGATCATTGCAACAAGGAGTCCAGACTGTGAGGTGAGCTCTGTCTTAATGGGAACGTTCTCATCACCATTATAAACTTTTATTAGTTCTATTTCGACGTTGTGGTGGAGCTCTGCTCAGGAAGAGGTCAGGAGGGATCCACGTCCCAGCCGGACCACAACAGAACCTGACACATCTGCTGAGGGCCTCGACACAGCGGCGGTGATGGAGGAGGTGAAACCGGACTCGAGTGGAGTTTGTCTGGCACACACAGAGGAGGTGTGTGTGAGGTGTAGTGTGTGTTGTAGGTGTTGAGGGAAGCCGTCCGCTGCACTGCAGCCTGCAGGAACCAGACGCTTCTCAATTGATATGACCTTGTTTCCCAGCCTGACTGACCCCCCCACTGCGGCCCCGCCGGTCGGCCTCCATGTCGGTCCTGGGAGGAACCTTGCATGAGTTGTTTGGAAGCAACGAGAGCTGTGAAGGGAGAATTATTGTTCTCTAACAAGCAAACCAAAGAAAACAATGAAATCAGGCTATTTTGCTGCGGGTGTTCGTGTATTAACCAGAACGGAATCAATTGTGCTGCAGGCCTTCTGCAGGAAACACTGATCTACTTGTTGCCTGGGTGCAGATAAGTGTAACGGCATGCTGCCAGTCGTTCTAAATGGAGCACGAGCACCTTGTTATTACCTCAGTTTACATTCGGTTTGAGTGATTGTTTGTTTGTTTTCAGTCACTTTAACAGCCGAGGTTGTTGTTGTAGGTTCATCATGTGACGAGCTGCAGATGTTTAACCTCTGCGTGCTCAACAAAGGACACATCGCCCGATACATGACTCAACAGGAACTCCAGCACATGCTGGTGACTCTGGATGCAAGCTGGAGAGAGCTGCAGGGAACAGACACCTGCGACTCCGAAAAAATCCAGAAGCAGGTCTGATACGGTATATTATTGACTATTTATTTAACTAAACAACAAGCAAATGTGCTTTCTGGGAAAATAAAACAAAATACTTGAACTTGAAGGATGAAACAAAACAGCAAGGCAAGAAATACACAGAAACTCATCCTCACTGGTAACTATGGAAACGCACACGGCGGCAACACACACACACACACACACACACACACACACACACACACACACACACACACACACACACACACACACACACACACACACACGGAAACACAACGAGACATACAGAATCATCTGATGAAGTATTAACGAGGCGACGAGACACAGGTGAGAGGACAGGAGGGCAGGCAGGCAGCTGATTGGCTGACGAGACACAGGTGGGAAAGACGACGAACAGGATCGGAGAGAAGACGTCCAGCCGCAGCCTCACTGCAGACGGATGCTCTCCTGTGAGGTTCCTCTGTCAGGAGGGAACCGGCAGCATTCGCGCACGGCAATTTAAAAACAATTTCCATATTCATCTACTTTATGCATGAAACGTTTCAAACATCAAGATTTGAATTGGAAGCTTGTTCGCTGCTACGAGCAGAGCGAGGACATTTAAATGTTTTTTTTCTCCCTCTCTCCGACGTGCGAATCACTTTCAACCGGATTAACTTTAATTCAGCGGGATAATCCGCTCAGTATCAATGTTTGCATCGCAGGGAGTCCTGCTGGGGACGTGTTTCATAAATACCCTCGTGCTCTGAATTGATACCCAAAACTGCCTGAGAAGGATTCAACAAATGCATTTAAAGAAGGTGCACATAGGGAGGAAGAGGACGAGCTGAGATCAGATCGTAGACGTCTGTCAGAGACGACAAGAAGAGAGCTGGTTGTCTGGTGAGAGTTCGGCCTCGACGTATTATTTAAAGGAATATTGAAGTCTCCATCCAGACTTGTGAGGAGACACATTTAAAAGTGTTGCTTGATAGTTCTTCAGATTGGTACTTGAGATCTTGTGCAGCATGTCGACACTCACTTGTATTTGTGATTCCTCCTGTTATTATTCCTCCAGTTTGTCCCACCAGCTAGTGTAGCTCAATGGTTCTCAAAGTGAGGTCCGGGGTCCCCAGGGGTCCTTGACATGGTTTCAGAGGGTCCACATCGAAAGGGGGAATAATTCATTTCCACTATATCTCATCAAACTGTTGGTCCGACCTTTAACTGGGTTCAGTATCGGCGTCCTTAATGTGAAAACATGTGAGAGCTCAGGTGCAGGTGTCGGCGTTGTTTCGGCTCTTTTTCTCTGTTGCATGAAACAATTCTGTGTTTTCGACATTAATACAAATAAAGTGTGAAGAAACTCAGAAATCTATCCGAAGGAAAGCTGTGTACAGCCTGGGCCACCTTCTCGTCTCCCCCATCATCACTCACATTTAGTAAAAGCTGGTGACAAACAGCTTCAGAATTAGGTGGAAATAAGGACAGAAACAAATTACTATGGAGGAAACCAGCGTTCTTTTCCCTGCAGAACCCAAGCTGAGCCTGTAACAGGGAAATAATTTAAATTCAAGCCTCAGGAGTGAAACAAACCTCATGCAAATATTCAAAACCCTCATAAATTATAGCGAAAAAAAAAAAATAAAACCTCCCTAATCTAAATATAACAGCCTTCATGTGGTTGCACTGACGGCGCCGCAGCTCCTTTTTGTCATCGAGCTGTGCAGATTTAATACTGTTGCTCCTGATAAAATATTCATCTGTACAGTATTGTAACGTGAGTGGCCATTTAAACCGCCGGCAGAAGTGAATTGCCCTGTCACCCCCCCCTCCCCTCGCCCCCCCCCCCCCCCCGCCCCCCCTCGCCTGGGTAATCAGACCCAAATTGAAAATATCCAACCGCCAATTTCAGTTTCAATATTCCCCCGACTGCCAGTGTGATGATGTCACTTTCTCTACGGAGCCTGCTGGCTGCAAAGGTGGAGACAATAAGTGGCTTATGAATGAAATTTGAATTTCATGGCCCAATACCATTTAGTGTCAGGAATTGGCCGATATGTATTCTGTAGCCCTAAATTCTGATCTGAGCGGCTCCGCTCGCGGCGTCTGATAAATGGAGCCGTACACGTGTCTCCTATCGACTGTGTTACTGCGGTTTCTTTGCACCGTCAGGTTCGACTCCATCAGCCACGTCTGGGGGACGTGACGCAGGAGGATGGAACGATGTCCCGAGAGGGTTTGTCAGCACGCAGGCTCACAGCCTGACGCTCCCTGCAGGCCCTGCACACAGAATATTCTAGCAAGTATTTTCCTTCAGTTGCTAATGGTAACAGGTTATGGTGGCGTAGCAGGGGGGGGGGGGGGGGGGGGGGGGGGGGGGTGGTGGGGGGGCTGCAGAGGATGTGTTGCTAAAATGAGGTGTTCTTTAGGACACATTTGCACAATTAAAATATCCCTGAATATATAAAACACCTGTTACTATGAATGGATTTACAGGTTGGCTGGACCTCGTCTCTGGTCACATACCTGCAAAGACATTTAGTATTTCCATCGTAACCATGACTCCCTAACTGCACGCTGCAGTGTTCTGGCACTAGGGGGCGCCATGGAGCAATCCTTTAACGACCCGGTCGCTGGTGTCGTGCCATGCAGATGTGAACATCCCACATCTTGTTGTCCTGTTAGTCCACAGACTGACAGTCGATGGTGATGATGACGAATCGTACCGTTGCGATCTGGCTGCTGTGACAGTTTTCACAGCGATTGTTTGAACGCTGCAGTTCCAGTGGTGTAAAGTAAAACCTCCCCCAGACTATCTGTATGGCTCCATACCAACATAGATAAAAGGATTAAAGTCTTTTGTCTGCAAATCACCTACAGTAACATAAAGCGAACCCGACAGCGTGAAATCTGTTTGTCAATATTTCCCCGTCCTGTCTGCACCTCTCAGCCCCGAGCACCTTCATGTCTCCTGGAGACGGGCCTTCAAAGTGCAGTCTGATCTTCAGAGGAGTAAAACATTCACTGACACTGCAGTTTCTTTTAGGATATAAATATATTATTCAGAACAGAAGTAAACACAAACTGAAGTCAGTGATGTTCTTCATGTGCCGCACATCAGAAATAAACCACAGTACTGATGTTAGCGATGTTAATGCTGCTGCAGCAGCATTAACATCGCTGACACCACAGTGTCGCTCATCGATGGAAAGGCTCTGACTTGATGGATCGTCCTTAAAGGGACAATGTGTAAGAAAACCTGACCACTGCCTCCTCATGAGGTACCACTTTGTTCCTGAGGAGGAGGTAGCGACGCTGTGGTTTTACTCCTAGAACCCGGAGCTGCAGTGTTATGGTTTCTCCACTGGCCGAAGCATGCCTGACCACCGACCCCAGCCGACCCCGTGACGACCCTGTGACGACCCCAGCTGACCCCAGCCGACCCTGTGACGACCCTGTGACGACCCCAGCTGACCCCAGCCGACCCTGTGACGACCCCAGCTGACCCCAGCCGACCCCGTGACGACCCTGTGACGACCCCAGCCCACCCCGTGACGACCCTGTGACGACCCCAGCCCACCCCGTGACGACCCTGTGACGACCCCTCTTCCTTCCCCTCAAACAAGACAGTGTGGCGAGAGTCACCTGGCGTCTTCGGGAGACAAGAGAAGTTTTTCTCCGTCTGTGTGTTCAGCTTTCAGAACTAGGAACTAGGAAACGCATCTCTTTGGAGCGATGATAAACACGGAGATTCACCCGTCGCTCATGCTAAGGAAGTTAGCGGTTCGTTGCAGTCGGCGTGGACGTTTCCTGGTTTTATGTTGCCCTCTATTGAGTCAGGGTATAAAGAGACTTCCCAATGCCTGTAAGTGATAAGCTGTGTCCTCTTCTGGTTTGATTGAAGTGCCCCTTTAATTCAATAACTACGTGTGTGAATAGGAAACCTGCCATCGCATGAGTGAAGCTGAACTGCAGGATTCAACTCATTTTATAACCTCCTGGGATTAAGAGGATGGCGGCGTGTCCGGGCGTCTTGGCAGGGTTCTCCACTGTAACGGATTACTGGAATCAGGGATGAGGACGTCCACGCGATGTCTCGGATATCGCTTCCCGCCTCGTCGGTCCCATTTCCCTCTGAGCTGCGTCCAATCATAATTAAGGCGCTGTGAGACTCCCGGGAGCCGACGCTACGCCGAGGAGTTGTGGAGAAGACGTGGAAGGAAGATTGGAGTGAAACAATACGTGAGGGGAGATAGGGAGCACTAAAAGAGGCTTATATTCCTCACCGGTTAATCAGCTTCCTCTTCAGCTTCTCCCAGAGTTCAGATTTCCAACCGGAGGCAGGAGGAAGTGAAGATCCTGGTGGAGCTCCAGTGATGCCGGAGCACAGAGCAGCTCCTGTCTGTGAATCTCAACACCTTCCACACAATCTCACCCTTCAAAACCAATCAATTCATGATGACAACGCTGTGTGAGTGTCGTTACTGCCGGCAACAGAACATGCTGGAGAGGATTTCATAGGTCGCCCGATCGCCGGGAGCTCCGCTTGTTTTCTCTTCGGCTCGGCTGAAGAGGATAAACGCGGTGAAGGCGGCTCCGACACGAGCAGTCGTCCAAACAGCCGCTTTATCGTGAGGACCGTTTCCTTATTTAGCTCCGTGTGAGCAGAAAAACAACGTGAAGTCACAGGAACTTCTCCTGTTTTAATGCTGCAAGTCACACGTCGGGAGGTGTGAAGCTATGAGATATTTTCATGATTTCCTTGGTTCGGTTTAAAGGGATAATTCAAAAACATGATGAAGCAATCCTCCGCCACTAAAGGACAGCAGCCGAACCTGTCTGCAAGGTTGTGACATGGAAGAGTTCATGCAACCGGTCCGTTTAATTAAAGGGTTTCCATATGAGGAAGGTTGAACTGGTTGAAGACGGCATGTTAAAACTAGCATGTAGCATGTAGCACTTTACACCTGTAAACTGGGCCAGGGGACGAGGGTGCTTCCAGCCCCGTCCTCACCTCCTCCCCCCTCTCAACTACACAAAAGTGTCCTGATTGCATTGCGTTTCCTCCACCGCTTGCTGCAGGTCACACAGTAACATTTACTGGTCCTGATTCAGTGCAATGAACACGTCCCGTTTGTTCTGCAGAGTTTGAGTTAATCCTCCGTTTCCACCTGTTCCCTTTGAACGGACCTGCAGACGCTGCAACTCGTTCCTGGAATGTAAAGCAGAGCGGAAGAAGAGCAGAAACTCATCACACATCCAGTTTGTTGTCTGGACTTTGTGTTGTGAAACACGCCGTCAATAATTTCTCACCAGCAAAAGAAAAAAAAAAACATTGGCTGTCAGCTTGTGATAAAACAAGTGTGACATCTATTGTTTCAGACACGATATCAAAGTGAGACGTCTGAGAACGGGGTATGAAAGATGATCCCCATGCGGACATCAGTTCAAGTGTGGACATGCCTGATCTTCATCCCTCTGCGAGAGGCTCCACCTGATCCCACTATGTGCTGCTGCATGATAATCTGCTCTGGTTGGACTTTGCAGCACTTCCAAACCTCCTCATCCTCCATCCTCCTTTGGTCACTGACTGCCACAGTGTGGTCATAAATATTTAACACCGTTCTGCCGCAGTCGGGTTCCTTCCTCCTCCTGGATTCCTGCCACAGTCACAGAACGGAGGAACAATTTAAACACCTCTTGATTTGCCCACGTTGTTGCTGCCTGAATTAAACAGCATTTTACCTGCAGAGAAACAAGAACTGTGTTAAGACGTTTCAGGCGTGCAATCATCAATCTATTGATTTGCTGATTGTTTCCTTCACAGTGATGTTTGAGTTTCAGACTGATATGACAGAGGAGTGTCTTCACATGGATCTGCTGGGGGGGGGGGGGGGGGGGGGGGGCATCGTGGAGGAGCATAAACATGTGTGACATCTAATCGGGCCCACGAACACAAGGGTTAAGGCTTCATGTTAACCACAGCAGAACCTTCGAGCGTGCACCCTTATTGTCAGAAACAAAGGAATGCTACCTTCTTCAGCATGTGCCAAAGGGTGAAAGCTCTGAATCTACCTGTTGATGTGGGTTGAAACACTCATCTGTGCTCACCAGCTTTGTTTAACAAATGGCATCCTGAGCTCGCTGCAGCTGTAAGGTGGCTGGTCTGGACCTCTGCTCTCTCATGCTGCTTCACAGGGCAACACAAAGCTGCCGTTGTATCGTCTCCTTCTCCCCTGCAAAGACCCCCAGAGAGCATCGGTGCAGCCCCCCGGGTACATCGGTTGCTTTATTCACACTGCAGTGACTCACTGACTCCGAGGTCGGGGGGGGAGCCGAACAGTTAACATTTACACCAGTCAAATAATGTTTTTCATCTTTCTGAAACATCGACAGCAAAAGTGTTTTGCAGGAATTGCAGCAGCTCGGAGCTCCGACCAGGAGGAGCTGTTGAGACCAGTGAAACGTGATCCAGAAGGACGAGGCAGTCATGATGTGTGTGAACAGACATGTGAGGAGGCAGACACGGTGGTGTCAGTGGATTTTATTATAAAGGAGAAGGACATGTAGGATGGAACACAAACAGTATCTGCATTGACTGTATTTAAATATGCAGACTTGGTTGAAAGGCATCCTGAGATCCTTCAGGAACAGTGAAGATATAAGATGTGTAACAGGAGTTTTACTTTAATGGAACACATCATGGGTGGGTGATACAGTCAGCACACTGCGCTGGCGGGGCAGCCCGCCGACAGGGCTCAACCTCGCATGGCGACAGCTGTCCACCTTGCCAAACTGGCGCAGATGGAAGAGGAAGGTGAGCTTTCGGGTCATGTTCCTGAGCGCCAGGAAGGAGGCCAGGATCTGGGCGAGCAGGAAGAGGAGGTAGACGGAGTGGACGGCTCTCTCCAGAGGCAGGATGATTATTCCTTCATCGGTCAGGAAGAACAGCAGCACTGGCAGCTGGAACACGAAAGACAGGAGCCAGAAGCCTGCCAGCTCTGGCACCTGATGACAGCCAAGCAGAGAGAGTCTACGTCGGTGGATGGAGGCGATGCAAAGATAGAGCAGTCAGACATCAAGTGCTTCAGTTGTATCCACACACACACACAAATAACAAATAACACACACAA
>CAAKHC010012006.1:0-10191 GCA_901007825.1 Macroramphosus scolopax
TGAAACCTTTGATTGAATAACCGATATAATGAATGTTAATAAGCAGGATGTTAATCATCACCGTGTCATGTCGACCCACAAACATGGCCGCCGCTCACTTTTGTCCTGAAGGGGATTATTGTGCTTTGCTGGAGTTTTTAAGTCAAGACGGGAAATTCACACCCGGATTAGGAGCTGATACTTGTGACTGCTGCTGATGGACGTCGCTGGGAAGTTTACATTCTGCCTCTTTGTTTCCCTCCGAGATTGTTCCTGTTTTTAGTATCGATCGCCCGCCGCCTGTTATATTATACATTCGGCGGCTCAACTCCGAGGCCTCCCAGATGGGTTTGTCAAAGGGAGAAAACACATGTAGCCGGGCGATGAGGCTCGGAGCGGCAGAAATCCATACAGGTCACAATCATGTCACCCCATCAGTTTTAATCAGCTGGAGCTGAACACGGGCTGGTGACAGGGCTTAGAGGTGCGGGGATGTGCCTCCGCCTCGGCTGCTCCCCCGACACACGGGATCCGGTTCAATACCGTTGGATGCCACTGACAGAGACTCATTATGATCAATGTGTGGCTTGTGGCTGGGCTGGCGGATGAGACACAGACCGGTCCGGGCCTGCCCGGCAGCAGGTTCCCAAGCCGCAGCGCAATTTTGTCTTGATAGGTTAGTCTGAGTTTTCATCACCCGCTGCAGGTTCGACACTCAGAGTAATGATGGATGCTGTCACTGTTCCTGAATGAGTGAATACCAATAACCCAAACTGGTTTGGATGGAACCTCAGTGGGTTCACTCCCTGTGTTGAACTCAACTATAGACTCTGACAGGCTCCTGTGGGAGCAGCACTCTGTTTACTTATGTTACTGCTTATGTACTCTTGTGCCTAAATATGTATTATGGTTATGGGTTACTATTTTTATATCTTATGGGCCCCACTTTTAGATATTCTGTCTCTGCCATATGCAAATGAACTCCCCTTATGTAAGACAGCTATAACACGTTGTCCTGTTTCTATATTTTGCTGTATAATATTTTTAAATATTTATTTTAAAATATTTTTTATTACATAATTAAGGCACTGAGCCAAATGTCCTGCTGTTCCATGAAAGGATTGGGATGGAAACCATGTCTAAACTAGAGACGGGATCAGGGAATAACCCCACACATCAGGACTCATCCTGTGGGGAACACGAGTGTCTGCACATCGTCTGTCTGCTGTGTGTCACAACAAACCACCAGCCACCTCACTAATGTTACCACAATCAATTTCATGGTTGAATCTAAATCCGAACTAAATATGTTGTGCTAAATGCTGCTAAACACACACACCTCTAAACACCCGTGAATTGGAGCACCAGGATCCTTGCCTCCGATTGTTGGTCCGACAGTGAGTGGATGCAGTGGATCATGTTCCCGCTGTGTCTCACCGTCAATCTTCCCACGGAAGGGCGAGTCCGCAGAGGAGGCCGGTTTCCCTTTGATGCAAACAGCCACAGAGCTCCGAGTGTTGCAACTTAAAGGAGTGAAAACACAACAGGGTCAAAAGGGCAAATCCCCCCTTGTGTTCTCGCTTCCTTTTTTTTGCGCGAGACACGGTGTGATTTTCGTAACACGGCCAATGAAAAGACGCCTGATTTCCACGAGCCGGCCGACCTGCTGAAGAGCAGGTGTGTCTCAGATATAGTTTCAGCCTTTTTTTTTTTATCTTTCCGGCGCACTTCCCAGCTGACGGTACTGCAACTTGATCCGAGTGCTTATCAGGATATAAATAAAAGCAAATCAAGAGTTTGGCTGAATCCCATCTCTTTTTATTGTGATTTGTATTGTTCCTCTTGTTCAAAGAGGCCGTCTCTTTAAAGTGCCGTTGACACCGGGATAGTTATGAGAACATCAGCTGGAGACGAACATCAATCACGCAGGTAGATGAGAGTTGCTTTCTCTTCACTCTCACTTAACTCCTTCTGTCGGCCGTGTAACAATATATCAAAAGAGCAATCGGCACGATCTTTCTCATATTTCCACCTCGGGCTTTGAAACGGAAATACCTGATCTCTTCCTGTAAAGGAATATCAGGTGAGGAAATTACCATTTCAACTCTTTTGTAAGACAAAGAGTTTGTTTTCAGGCGTAAAGGGAATCTAAAATTAGTTTGGCTGCATTCCGCTCTCTTTATTTAACTAATCAGCTTCCCTGCTGCAAAACACCCGACGAGGCGGAGCGGGAAAGATGTTCCTGCTGAGTGGAGGAGATTTATCGGGATTGCTGGCAACTTCCCTCCCATCACTTTGTCATCATATCCCGGCTGTTGTGACACTTTATGTAAGCAGAAACAAGCCGGGGAGCGAGCCAGAGACACAACATCCTCTGACCCCGCAGGACGAGTGAAAGGCTCAAAATAAACCCGTGCAAGCAAAAGACAACCTGAAATGTTTGTTCAGACTCTTATCTCGACTTATACATTTCCTTTCGGGCGGTGTAACGTGAGTCGGATGGTTCATGTCCGGACCTAGAGGATGCATTGTGGAGCCAAATGGGTGCAACTTGCTTCACCTTGCAGAAATTCCCTGTCTTGACATGTGACTTTGTGCAGAATCAATAACCTATTATCTTAATAAAAACATGAGTTTACAAAGTTTAACTCCTTAACGTCTCTGGCAGACGTCTCGTTGGCCCACGCACTCACAAACCCACGAAGACGAGCAGAGATGGAACAATAACGGAGCTGCTCCGTGTCTCCGTCTCCTCCTACTCCCTCTCACATGATTACTACGACCTCATGTTACCTGAGCCGCGCTACGAGCTGCCTCCCAGATTGCCTCGAGGCCAGACATGAGTAGTGCCAACCATAATCTTCCGTGCCTTCAACCCCTTCTCCTGAGCTCATCGCGATCTCGTCATCTCCTCCTCAACCGAACACGTCAGGCCGAGAGTGGGCGCATTAATAACCAAGACACCTAAAACATACATGTGAGACAAGGGGATTTACTGAGAGGAAGGTTTCCATCCCATCTAAGGATATTGGAGGGAAAGACATTTAAATTAATGCCTGTTTCCATTGGTAACTGACGTAGGCATCAAAATAAACCCTTGGTGGTGTCAATTCTCCCAACGGGTGCAGCAGCAAACTCTGGATGAGTAAAGTGTCAAAGTGCCTGTCAAACCTCAGACAGAGATCATCTTCTCTATCGGCCTTGATACACGATGTTTGGTGTTTGTGTTTGTTCCTGGTATTAATTCAAAGATAGTTTAAATCTTCTCATCAGTCCACAGAAATCTGATGTTTCGTCTTCAGCAGAGCGCTATGACATATCACTCACATGCACACAAGTTGTATTTATTTAGTCATTTAACCAGTTTCCTTTAGGTTGTATTTTCTTTTTATTAATCTGCAAACTTTCCTCTTAGAAAAGTGTTGAAATTCATTTGCAATATTTTGCCTTTTTGCAGAAAAGCAAAGTGCTTTTAAATACGTGTTACAACTCAGAAACTCACACGTTGACTTTTTGCATTGCAGGCTGAGCTAACAATGCTAACGTTAGCATGCCCAAATCTGACCACTATAGAATGAAAAGAAGAAGAGGTGAGATAAAAATGAAGTCGACACATACGACCGGACACTCGATCAGAAATGTTCAGATTATAACTGGTAAGATTTTTAAATTATATTTCACAAAAAAAAAAAAAACATTTAATCTGATTATGTTAAAGAAAGATTGTAACCAGATATTTACTGCATGGAAACCAACTGTTAAACATATTTAGAATTTAATAACTAATAAAAAATTGACTTTTAGCTCCTCAAACATCAAAATGTATTTTAATGGCAATGTTAGAGAATTCCATAATTCCATCAGTCCGCCTGTAAAATCTGGAAGTCGTTCATAATAACAGCCTGTTTTCTTTGGCAGGCGGGAAACAAAACGCCACACAAAGGTGTTTCTTAGATCAGATGTGTGACTGACAACACCGGCCCTGCCTCACCCTCATTCATCTTTATTGAACAGTAAAACTTTTAGCGGTTTGTAAAAGACAAGAAACGCTCTGTTCGATTCCCAGTTAATGTTTTCAAACACTAACATTTCCAGTTGGTGACAGCGGTTACATCATCGTTGGCTTTGAGCAGAAATCAACCATGAAAACACAAAAGAACTTTGAAATTAGAGGAACGCATAGAGGTTTTACAGCCGAGGCACAGAGCTGACGTGGTTGGAGAGATTTGGACCGCGGCCACGCTCCTGTCCACATCATGTTTCAGGTAATGAGTAATCCGTTTGCCTCACCGCTTCTCCGTCTGGTTTTGTCGCCTCAGTGAAATCAACCTGTCTTGGCAACTCTACCTGCCGAAGAACAAGGCGTCGCTTCTATTACAAACGGCCGGGCTTAATAAGCGTCCGGGCTACATCAGCATTGTATTCAATTTCCTCAGATCTTGAAAACCACCATAAAAGTAGCTGAAACTGCTCGGCCCCCTAAGGTTTTCTTAAAGGGAGATTCCCTTGTGTTTGTTCTTTTGCTTCTGCCAGAAATATTGCTTTGCACTCTCCATTGGGCCTGTGGGAGAAATATGGAAATTTTACAGTGCGAAGCAGTGTAATTGGAGCTGGGCTAGCGTGAGACGCCCCCACCTCCTGCGTGTCCTGCAGCATTAGAGGCCCCCGAGCCACGATCGAATCTGCATGCCTCATGTAGTAGTTTTCTTAATTGGACCAGGCTTAAGTAGGAAAGTTTAAGAACTGAAGCTGCACATATGACTGGATACGCGTGTGCTACTTTTTCAGTACAACACATCCCAAAACGCTGAGATACTTAATTGCATATTTTCTGCAAACTTCAAAAGTAAATCACTCAGTGTAATGTATTTGTTATAATCACAGGGAAGCGCGGCTCAGTATCTAACTCACATGTATATACGCTATAACAGAATATATAATGTAATGTATGTTATTTTACCAGAGGTGTAAATCAATTAGAAGTACAAATACTTCATTACTGTATATCTGTACTTGTTCTTACTTATTAGAGCCCGAGCACCAACTGGTGTGAAGCCCTGTTTTAAAGTCACGTTTTTTCCAGGGGTCCTACTTGAACTAACGTTGCGGATCATCTTCAAACTTGTTCCATGTACAGAGGAATGTTTGTCGAAGTTAAAGTGGAACGTGTTTGAGTTTCCGTCACACGGCCTGGACGCTACATCGCCATCAATTATCATCATTCACCAAAAAACATGAAACCACTATAAATCATCTCCTTATGGTCATCAAACCTCACATGTTGGATGAGAGTCGTGACCTGAACATACTTGATTAGAAATAGTGAGTGTCAGTCATATCGCCACCTAGTGGTAAAATGAAGAAATTAATTTTTTTTTTACTTAGATGAACTGTTCCAAGTCAATGTTATATCAGGTCACAATAGCATTAAGGTCTTGATGTGTATCGGAGGATGTAGTGTGTTTTCATGCAGTAGAAGGGGGCGGGGCTACGACTGTTGTGATCTCGTCATGAAGGACACGACTGTTGTTACTTCACGCCACATGTAGAGATCTCTCCAAAACTAAAGAGGTTTATTTGGAGTGGACCTGAAGGAGCTTACGATGCGGCCAATGCTCTACACGCTGATGCACGCTGGGTGCGAGTGCCCGTTTAATGCTGCTTGTACTGTACTTTTCTATATTCTTACACAATATTTTAGTTTTGTATATTTTATAAATGTAGATTTTCCTTCCTTACTGTGTATTGTATCTTTCAGTCTTGCTGTCACTGGTCAGTGTTCCTCACATGAATAAACTTCTTTAGACGGCGTGAAAATAAACATCTTCAATCTTTGAAAATCCTCCCAGCGGACTGGAGGTGGAACCGTTCGGTGTTGAGGGGTGGTGATAACTCAACACAGCTCCTGTGTGCCGGACACAATGAGGCTGACATCCGATAGTACAAAGAGGAAAGTAGTTGGACAACTAAACTCCACAGACCAGATGTTGATTCACAGGCTGCTAAATGTTCTGAGAGCTGATCACAAACAGACTAAAACACTTCTCCCTTTCTAAGCATCTTCATCACGGCCATCGTCATCCAACCTGCACTCTGTTATCATCACTCATTCTAACGTAGAAGAAATGAGTCTCACCGATGTTACCGTGACAACACCAGATATGAATTTGTTTTGTCTTGACAGCTGTTTGACCTCTGACGTAATTTCATTAATTCGGTTGCATCCATCCGGGCTGGAGTCTTATTGCGACAAAGCAACATGACACGAAGCTGAGAACGCAGGAGCTAATTCCCCCTCTGGCTGCCTGTCAGGATTCATAATATTCCTGATCATGATGCAATACCCTGAAAAATGAAGTACCGCCGCGGATCCTTATAGCGGCAGAGTACGTTAACAAGTACTGTCTCATGAATCAGGGCCTGCAGGATTCTGAATGGGAGTTCAGATTCACAGATAATGAAGGTTTGACAACTCCTGGTTAGTTTGATGATGAAGTCACTGATCGGTTCAGTCGTCCTCTGCAGCCTTCAGTCAGATTGAGCTTGTCCAACCAATCAGTCAAGACTGAGGTTAATTAAAGGGTAAAGAAGTTATTATTTACACTCCAGCATGCTGACTGACAGTGAACGTTCAGACAACGTAATGGAAACATTACCTGAGAGTGATTACAGATCGGTCGACAGGGTCAAAGGTGAGGAACTCACTGACATGAACACATGGTTGCTATGCACCGAACGTGGTTGCAACTCAGGAAGTTCAGCTGCTCGTCAAGTTATCAGAAGGTTCCCTCAGAGTTTGTGTGGAAATGTTCTTGAGCGAGACATTGAAACCACAACTTCTCCCTGTGGCTTCCTTATCAGGGCGTTGGATGTGTGAATGTGTTAACAGCTTGATCGTTGCGTAAAAGCTGCCTGGCAACACGTGTCAATGTAACCACAGTGATAAAAACATGATGAATGCTGCGACTAGCTGGATGTGCTCAGAGTAACATCAGCCTCCCTGATAGACAGCAATGAGGGGACAGCTGAGACTCTTTGGAGGATCGTTATAGGACACGTTGAACCATCTTCTTTATGATAGTTGCAGGTTGCACCGCTGAGGGCTCATTGAAGGAGGCGACCGAACTGAATGCAACCAGTGTGTCAGGTCTGTGTTACCACGGCTCCACCAGGAAGTTCATTCTGCAACAAGGAGCAATTATACCAGACCAGATCTGAGCAGCAGTGATGTCAATTTGGAGGCATATTTCTGTCCACCTCTGTGCACGACGTCTAAAATGAAACTAAAAGACAAAGCTCAACAGATTAAAAGGGAACTACAGAGTTTTGTAAAAATAGTCGACTGATTAGAGCTGTTTAAAGCAAACATGATGGATTCACAGAGAAGATGTCATTCACAGATGAGGTGAGGTCACGTATTCTGTCTTTTACTTTATGGCCTCAAATACGTTAGAATAGTACAAACCGAGGTCACATCTGGAACCGCGCTCGTACGTCAAGTCGCCAGTTCGTTAACACTCGAAGGTAATAAAGCGGAAACAAAAGCTAAAAGGCACCGTTAGTCTTCCCTATTGGAATCAAAGCGGCCCCGGAGCGTCGGCGGACGACCAGCTTGTCCCTCGGTCACAGTCGACGTGACGTCCTGCCGTCCGGGGAGCCGTTACTGCAGCATGCGACTTTACACTCCACTTGTTTGTGCAAATAATGGCAGACCGAGTCCAACCCTCCGTAGCGACGGCGGCCTGTTGTTCCTAGCAACCGCCGGAGCTGCTCAGGACATTAGTCAGAGCTCTGGATGCTTGTGGAGCGTTGAGCCCCCCGAGGTCATCCGGGGGGGATTTTTGAGTCATTACTTTAAGGAATTAAATGCATGTTAAAGTGATTTATTCACTCGATACCTCTTGATTTGTGATGAACAACATCTCAAGGCCGTGATTAGAACAACCTTTGTCTTATTGATTAGCTGTTGGAACGTGTGTTCGACTCATTATTGTGAAAGATGCTATTTGTATATCTGTCAATAAGTCCAAATGTATAATGTACAAACTGAGCAGTCCCTTTCTATCACGCTTACCATTTCCACTGCGCTGAAAAACATTTTTAATTCAGCTTCTACTGTATTTCGGTTCAGTATTGACTTTCCAGGAATCCTCTAATTCCAGGGCAGCTAATAAAACATGTAGAACCAACGCTGGCCCTTCAGCCCCGCTTCCAGTCAGCCGACAGGCAGCATGCCGAGGATCCGACATGATTATTTATCATCTCATGTTGTCTCAGCGAGCACGTCGAACTGACAACGAGAAGCAACCTTTTTAAAGTTTAATAAAAACTGTCTCTTATGGTGTTTTAGAAAATGTTTCAATTTGTTGTATTTACCTCCAAGTGAAGCATCACAACATCCGTCCATATTCTTGGTGCTGCTGCGTACACATGTTGCTGTATTAGTGCTGTTAAAACAATACAGCATACCTGACGTGATGTTTGCTGCTGTGTGTGGATGCTCGTCATGAATGTTGCCCGCCTGAAACACAGGATGGAATTCATCAAAGGATGCTGCCTTCGGTGAAGAGAATTCTGCCCCTGTTATTTATTCACATGATTAATTCCCTTTACGTTATTTGAATTTTCCGTGTTCCATTCGTCAGTTTGCACGATTGCTGCACAGTTGTTGGTCCAGCGGAGAGGGGAGGGGAGGGGGGGGTCGTTTTGTTCAGGGTTTCCATTTTTATTGCCAAATTTGGAGGCATAAGTTAAACTTCAGGCCGAGCTCTTGTTGCCAAACTGACAAACCAAACAGCCCCGACTGGAAACAAATCAACACACGAAAAAAAAACAAAAAAAAAAACTCTCAGGATATAAGAAATAAAAATGTCAGTTGTCTCCTGTGAAGCTTCCAGGCAGGTAGGAGTCAAGACGAAGGAGAAACAGCAGCTGATTAACTGACATGGCAGACAGCAGTGATGGGACAGTTAATCTAACAATAGCGGATTGTTGAGTTTTGGATTATTTCCTGACTGAATGAACACGTTCCGTCCAGATGGGCTGTGATTGGTCGCTGCACGTCCCACATCCACCTGCCTGTGACGCCCATCAGTGCACTTGTTGTCCTCTCTTAATGAACTGAAGTGATTCCTGCCAGCTAGATTAGATTAGAATACATTATGTTGTTGTTTCTGAATGATTATTGTGCAGCAAATCTTCCAAAACTGTTCTCTGATGCAGTTTGGATGAAGATAAACAACGGCATTATTTCCATATCACTGTTTCGTGAAGTCTCCGCTGGTTGCCTGGTTACTTCCAGGCTTTGGACGAACCCGGGGTAGCTGGTTTCCATGTGTTCACTGTTTATGCAAAGCTGAGCTAATTGCCTGCTGGCTCATTCTTTAAACTACAAACTATTCCTTTAAACAAAAAAACCCTGTTGATTTTCTTAGTAAGAAACCAGATGAAAACGGTGGCTCCCGCTGCGGAAGATCAAAACCTCCGAAGGACGACGTCATGACGTGAAGCTGGCGATCCGGAGAGCGGCTCCAGATATTTGGACCTCGACAGAGCGGGCTGAGCATGCGTACACGTCCGACGAGTTCAAGAGTACAGTGAGACTTCCCAGCCGTGAACTCAATCCATCACACTTGTCTTCGGCGCTGATAAGCAGTCTGGAGCGACCTCGCTCCCATTTATCATCGTTCCTGAGCATTCGCGCAGGAGAATTCTTCCACTCCAGCTACAGTGTAACTTGATCCACGTGTTGTGCAGTTGCTTGTGTGGGGCCGAGGGAAGGACTTCAGTGGCGGACTGTCCTCTGGAGAAAGTTCTGGAGGGGAGGGTTTACAATTGATTTACAGTCTGTTTGACCCCATTAGGCCCATGGGCATCGCTGCATTCACACCTCTGGGGAATGTGTAGTTCTGTATCGCAGAGAGACGGAGAGAATGAAAGAAAGAGAGAAGGGGATAGGAGTCGGTGCTAAAAGGAGGCTTCCAAGGCCACTACAGAGCAGCTTCTGAGCATTGCATCAGGCCCATGTTTATTTCATAGACATTCTCTCCAGCTGTCAGTCTGGGGGAGCTCTCCCCTCTCAGCTACCCACAGGAATAAATAAGCAGCAACTCTACTGTATATGAAGGGAAATGATGCCTAATAATAAACAGCTATCTCAAATTGAAGCTGTAGAAACTAAAACCAGCCCCCCCCCCCCCCCCCCCCCCCCCC
>CAAKHC010012006.1:13225-25210 GCA_901007825.1 Macroramphosus scolopax
TCTACCACCGAGCACCACGGCTCCTCTAAGCGGATGTAAATTTTCATTTCATGGTGTTGAGAGAGAGAGAGAGAGAGAGAGAGAGAGAGAGAGAGAGAGAGAGAGAGAGAGAGAGAGAGAGAGGGAGGCAGCTCTCCAGCAGCCACCGTGCCCCTGCCAGAGTGTACAGAGAAACTTCTCTCCTGAAATAACCGTCCATTTGTTTCCCGGAGAATCACACGGGGGAAACGAACCCCGTGCATTATATAATTTGCGAATTAGGTACAGTTAAAGGGAGAAGGTGCATGGCAGGATCCAGGAATGTTAACTGATTTTTAATTGGCTTTTTTTCCCCCATTTAAAAGCTCAGATGCTCCTCCAAGATTAACGCCGGGGAAACTTCTACAAGGTTAACCACTAGTTGACATGCCGTGCACATTTCCCCTCCATTAAGGAGAAGAATGGTTTTGCTGATTTATAAAGATTGGAGAAAATTAAATACTGTATGCCCCGAGGAGGGCGTGTGTGTGATGCGCCGAAACGAGGGAGGAAGTCAGGCACTGAACTTTAATAATGAGTACTCTTTACAAGGTTCCCCACAGCTGTTGCAGTCGGAATACTAAGCGTTCGAGACCGAAGGGCGCGGAGCCAAGAAATCAAATAACCAGAGAAAATTCCAAGCATGTTGGACGTCTGATGACAGTGGATCCCATTAATACAACAATAAGAGGTTATAACTCAAGATGAAATCTGGTTTGAAATAGTTTATATACGATATGACGGCTCTGACACACCATCTGGAGGAATGATTGGACAATTCTACTGGACATTAACGACCCCCAGTGCCACTGGTGGTGTCAGTGGTGCAGCAGAGTTCAGAGTCAGGTGAGCTGGACGGGTGTCGCTGCTTCCTGTTACAGAGCCGCGATGAATGTTCTCTTTCTTTTATTTAGGATTTCAAAGTGGGAGGAGCCACTCGGGCCATCTGGTTCTGCACTTGGCGACCGTGCCAAGAAAAAACTCCCTTCCCATACACATATTTCATGCGACTCCCCAGCGGGAGAGTTTCTGTGACTCGTTTCGTTATGAAACCTCCACAGTCGACTTATCAACACGGACGACTAACAACTGCGTTATTTGATAAGTATAAGACACAAGTCGGTGAACAAGTTGAATTCCCATGGTGCATTTTGCAGGAAACATTCAGACATCCGCTTTAGAATCTGCTGCATGCTCCACTAACAACGACGATTTTAGTAGAAAACTGAGAATACAATATTCCTCTTAAATCTTAGATTGTGAATAAATCAAACAAAATAAATGTTGTCAACTCAGCGTTTTTAAATCTGCTACAACTCTCAGTCACTCTGCTGGCTTCTTCTGCATGAATGCATTGAAAGCATTCTATCAAAAACATAGAATCTGGGTTGTTTTAAGAGATGTTTGTTCTTATATTTGTATTTTGATGCTATTTTAAAAAAGAGACACAATAAAATCCAGCCTTCATAATGCATTCCATGCTCCAGATGATCTATGACAGCCTGGGAAAACATGCACAAATGTGTTGAATGACAATTACGCACAGGCGAGAGGAGCCGGTCCCGGCGGTGCTGCGTTCATGGGGGAATAAGATTATTACTGCATGAAGCCACTGCATTCAAATGAAGAGATTTCGTTGCACAGCGCCGGCGTTGACTCCAAAAAACAGAGATGCTGAGAGTTGCAGAGCTCTTGCGGTACATTTTTTGAGATTTCATTTCACATTCATGCAGGATCACGGGGTCTGAAGATGTGCCTACCCCTTCTGTCAATCACAGAGCCAAACACACCGAGGCCGATCTATAATTCAACTACAGGGGAGCTCATACAATTCATGGGGGCCGGTGTTTTCTTTCTTTTTTTTTCTCTTTTTTTTTTTTTGCTTTTTAAAATTTATTTTGGCTTCTCTTCTCCTCAGTGTTGCATTTACTCTTTAATTCCGCAGCCAAGGCTCGCACACGGCACGTCGACGACCCGACTCCTCCGACAGCGGAGCGGCACAGGTTGCAGCGCCCACATGCCAAAATGCAATTATCTCACTGACTTACAGAAAAGGAAAGAAAAAAAAAAGAAGAAGCAGAGCAGTTGAAGACTGTGTTCATCCAGCTGTTCTCAATCTGCCCCTCTGTTTCCACTCATTTCTAAAGGATGAGGAGACGTTTCTAAAAACATCACGTCCTTCAACAGGTTTCCCAGTTTAATACTCAGCGGATCCTGTGACTAATCAAGTGTTGATGTCGGCGTCAGGAGATGTTTCAACTGAAGGAGACACGGTTCTACAGTCAGATAAGGCTGTTCGGACTGAGAGATGCTTGCCGAGGTGAATCATCCTGTAGAGCTGCAGCGTGTCTGAGGTGCAGCGCAGGAAATGAAGCGGATCATTATGTCAGCGGATTAATGGTGTCAGCGTTTGGACAAAAATCAACTGAAGCTCGGGAGTGTTAACTACAGGCCGGTGTTTGTTTTACTTCCTAACACAGTTCCCTCACCAGAACAAAGTGTGATGGTGTTTTTTCCAGCTCCGTGTTGGTCTCCCTGCTCGGTTTTCATCAGGGTGCTGCTGGTTAGGTAAGACACAACACCACGACCACACACTTCGCTCCCTCAACCACGGCTATCTCTCTCTCTCTCTCCCTGCGCTGTGGAACACATCACATGGAGAACTCCCAGCTAAATTACAGGATGAAGTCTCCAAGCACCGACCACAGACCGGTTTATTTTAAGGCCCCAAAACCGATGTTCTAATGTCATTGTACTCAACCAGAACGCCAAACAGCCACCAGTGAGGGCTCCGGGACGAGCTGGAGGCCTCTGACACAACTTGTGTTTGGAGTCTGTCCTGTAGCCAGGTGGGCGATGTTAGCCAGCTGTCCCAGCATGGACCCCCCCGGGTCAGGCGGTCGTCAGGGAACGAGCAGCAGGAGGTTTCTGGTTTTAATCCTTGTGTCATCTCAATTTATATTCCTATGTTTTATTTGTCAGATGCTTTTATTTTGAAATGTTTTCATTGTATCATTGTCTGTTGGATTGCTTCCTGTCTCCTGGATTATCGAGGGTGTGTGTGTGTGTGTGTGTGTGTGGGGGGGGGGGGGTCTACCTGCCTCCTCACGTATCAGGACTGGGTTAATCCTTACCTGAAGTTAAACTATGTTCCCCAAATGATGATCTACATTGATGTGGTGATATAATGTAATGTATCAGTATAAAGTTCCTGCTATCCAGTTATACTCTGCAGGGTCACGGGGGCCTGGGGGGCCGTCCCAGCTCACATCGGAACAGATGCGTAGCACACTCTGTCCTGGTTGCAGGGCTTCGTGGCTGACATATACGCTATACACAGAAGAAATGCAACCATCTGAAGGCCCCAGGTGTGGGAAGGAGATTCCTGCATCTACATGTGTTGTGTTCCTCCAGCGACTTCCTCATCCAATATTCCTGGTATTCAATGTGGTCTTGTTTTTCAACAAACAGGAGGGTCCGATGCAGGTACATACAAGCCTCTTCATCATACGTTGCATCACACCTGTCAGATGTGGGTTCAGGAGCTTTTCAACTACGTACATGAAGGCCTGTAGGCTTCACGTCTCCCTGATTGGTTGCGATGGATCCCACATCACGTCATGCGCAATTGCTGTTCAATTACCATTGTCAGGGGATGATGATATCAAGCCATTACATGCTCCTCTCAGGCGCTGGTGAATCAATGTTTGATGATGGGCCGCTTTGATTAATAAGCAGAGACTGGAGGGGAGTAAAGAGGAACCAGGGAGGCGTCTTGAAAGGAAAGTGGTTTCACTTCCCTACTGTACAAGAAAAGAAGACAGGAAAAGGACAATCAGCACTTTATCTCCCTTTCAGACTTCCGCTCGGAGGAGGAGAAGCAGGTGCCAGGTGTTCGGAACGCCGGGCGATGGAGGACGTGCCTCCCCGGAGCCGACCCCGCTGAACTCTCCCTTTATGGAACGCCCGTCTCTTTATGATCGCCGTGTTCAAAGGGAGGCAGCGGGTGTGAGTCCTTTGACGGCCCGTCAGTCTGCTGCTGTCAGAACTCTTCCTAATTCAAACAGCCGGCCATATTGAGAGGCTGTCACAGCTTCTTTCGCTGAGGTGTGGACTTAACTCGGGAGATTCATGGAACATGTGCGCTGAAGACAAACTCTCGTCCGTTCAGTCAACAGAGTCTCAGGTTGCTTTTTGTTGCCGTTTAGTTTCACGCAAGTTTATTAAGTTTTCATTTTCCCACGCGTCCAGAATGCCACGACTCCAGGAAACATCTCAATCAAGGTGGACGCGCTCAACATGTGGACGCCGAGCTCGGTTTTCTCCGCCTTTTTTTTTTTTTAAATTCCTGTGCACTTTCAAAGAAAAAAAACAGCCCCAGTGTTTGAACAAGCAAAAACAAGTGGCTGTACTTTGGCAAACCACATAATCTCGGAGCGTATTTATCCAAACAAAGCCTGGTCCAATACCATCCCTCTGCGGCTTCCCGATGGTTTCTGCATCATCCACCTCGATCCCTACAATAATACTGGGAGCCTCTGGGCTATTTTCAGATTTCCCAGATTTCCTTGCTGGGATACGACACTTAGTGGTTGAAATCAGTCGTTTTCACACAGCTGTGTTTGTTTGTGCAGGTAACATCTGCAGATTTTGGTGTGTGATAGCTAAGATTAGATACGGAACGCATGCTAAATTTGTACTTCGTGCCCGCTGCAGATTTTCTGTTTATGCACAAACCAAACAAACTATTATCCTGTTTTGTGCTCAATATTGTTGGTTTACATTCCATTTGCACCAAAAAAAAAATGCGATATCATCCCGCAGCACAGCGGCAGGCAGGACACCACATTCTAATGTCTGCATGCAGCGACGGAGGCGGATTGTTGTAAGAGCAGAAGGCTGGTTTACATTGTCAGTGTGAATCTAACATTAACGTTGAAGCTCCAGCTGAGCTCCTCCACCAGTGAGATCTTCCTCCCACGATTGTGACGGGACCGAACAAGCTGTTTGTTTGTAGTTTCCAAGCACGTTTTGCGGTCTGACGTGAGTCGCATGTTTTTTAACATAACACAACCTGCTCCGTTTACTATTGCTGCCATGGCAACCAAACCTAACCAGATGTTACCGATACCATGTCGACACATCGGGATTCAGCTGCGGATGAATTATTTTGTTGTTTAGTTGCGAGGACGTGTTGGATTGTACGGGGTAATACTCGCTGGTGTAATGTGGTCGGAGACTCTTGAGGACCTTCGTCAGCATCACCGGGGGAAACGCCTCCGGTGACGTTACAGATGTTCAGCAGGAAGCCAGAATGATCTCCGAAAGTGGAGTTTGAGAGAGTTCAGCCTGGTCTCATCAGTTCCTCAAGGACTCGTGTGTGTTGTGACAGTGTGTCATGTTACACCATGTCGTGTTTACTGACGTATATTGTGTATACAAGTATCCTCACGCAGCAGCTATACAGGATGTTGTGATGGTTTCATGCTGATCGGAACCATAAACTTGCTCCAGCTGAGTCGTGTAATTTTGTCTACGGGAAGAATAAACTGGACTTTTAATTCTACATCCGACAGTTCCGTCCACGTCCCATCGCCAAGGGAGACGTTGTCATGGGAACGTAGGGACCCATGCTGGAGGATATCAGCCTCTGATTAACTCATCTTTTTCTTTTTTTTCTTTTAATGTCCCAGATTTGGTCAAATGACATCACTGGATTACATGAGAACTCTATTAAAGGAGCAGTTCAACATGTTATGTAAGACTTATTGCTAAGAGTTCAATAACGATACAACTCACGAGTCCTGATATGTGGCTGAAGCTTATGACTGATGACACTCTGATGCTGATGGAGGGATGTTTCTGGTGACTGCTGAGTGTAGCTTCATGTGTGGAGCACTGACAGGAGGGCTGACTAACTTCTCAGCTACCATAACACGACATCCAACAGAAAGAATTGTCAAACTGACCTAAAAATAAAAAACTCAATATAAACCGGATTAATATGAACAACTTCCTGACCATTGTCTTTCCCAAAATGAGTTATTTCATCACTTGAAACATGGTATTTGTATTAAGCTGGACTGTCTATTCAGTAGAAAAGCACACAGCTTTGCAGAACAGAAAACACAGGGAGAAAAATCCCACAACAATTATAAGTTTGTCAGCGAGTGCTTATTAACTTATTAATCCTGCTGTGAATGATATCACAATTTATTTACTGTGTACAAACATCTGATGTGACACATCAAAAGTCTTCATCTTGTATAAACATGAAATATAACAGGCGTCTTTCAACAAGTCTTAAAGCACTGAACTCGTCCGACACACAATCACCTGATGAACTCAAGACGTCGCCGCTCTCGTCCCGCTCGCTGTCACACAGTCTGAAACAAGAGCTGGTAGCCCTGTCAGGCCCTCATCACCCAGGTGTGCCAACAAAAGCCCCATCAGATCCGACCGGTGACCCCTGGGAAAGGTCATGTAAGACTCCAATCTAAATTCCTGTCTGACAAACCCTTAGAAAGTCGTCTCAATGGGCCGTCCTCCCACAATGCAGCGCTCCCAAAAGACTATTCAGCGAGCGGCGAACACTCGAGACATTTGGAATGTGTTTGTTAAAGGTGGAGCTCTGGGTTAAAGTTTCAAAATTAACCAAGGTCCGTAACTACTGTAGGTAGCTAACTGGCTTCGCTAACTGGCTTCGCTAACTGGCTTCGCTAACTGGCTTTGCATGGCGATGCTGTCAAGGCCTCGGAGCGGGGCTGCCAGAGGAAGCCCAGGGGAGGGGTATTATTCTGGCCTACATACCGGCTCAGAGGTACCACAGCCTGCCCCTCATGATTACCCAAAGTGTGACGGTGTGGTCGGGTTTGGTATCAGTAAAAAGCAGACTCCCCTGTTGTTGCCCTTGTCCCACTCACATCCTCGCGGCCCCTCGCTCTCCCTCCCTGGCTCTCTCTCGCCCTCAGCAGTTTCACCACATGCAGAATGGAGGAGCCAGCCAGAAGGTGTTTCAAGGGCTTGAGCCCTTTCAGCCTTTGACAACCATGGCTGTGCAAATGCGGAGCTGTGACCTTGGCAACAACACTCATCCCGCTCCAATTCCAGCCACGGGAGGAGTGAGTGTTGTTCCTGATCAACACTCACTCCGAACTGTGTGCACGACTTTGGGTGTTTTAGAAATTCAAAATTTGAGGAAAACGAGGGATGAGAATGATCCTCAGCGCGTCGTTGAGTTCGGACAGAAGTCTCAGGACTGACTAAAACAGGAAGTCTGTCATATAGTTGCAGGACGAATCCCCTGTAGAGTTGTATTAAGGCGCCGGATTTCAAACCTGCACAGCTCATTGGAAGCCGGCGTACCGCCGTGCATGCTGGGTAACACGGAGCAGCGTTCTTATCAGCTCGGTGTGAGAAACAAAACAAAACAGAGCTGACAGTGTCTCTCTGTTACCCCAACAGAATTGAGTTGCATTGGCAAAAGCGGACAAGGCTCTCTCTCTCTCTCTCTCCATCTCTCTCTCCCTCCCTCCCTCTCTCTCCCTCTCTCCCTCCCTCTCTCACTCTATTGACTCTGTGGATAATCTTGACTCCCCAGTAAAATCCTTAAGCAGCTGGCCACAAACCTTGTGCATACAATATCTCCCTCCAGCCCTGGGGTTGTTTTTCCCCTCCCCCTTTCCTCCCCCCCTTCCTCTTCTTCTTCTTTTTCCTCTTCTTCCCCGGTTCTCCAGTGAGTCTCTGAGCCAACACGTCTGGAAAAAAAAAAAAAAAAGAAGGCAGGATTTGTTGTTAGGGACTGGAAGCATGTGCCAAAATCAACACGGCTCCTCTCCTCGGGGAGACCTGCAGCAAATTGGACTCAAGCTTGGTTTCTGTTTTTCAGACCTGCGTGAGGCCCCGAGTGAAATCAGAGCTGCTTGTGTCCATTTTTTGTTTAAAAAAAAAAAAAAAAAAATAGCAGCAACCCACAAGTTGGTGGTGCAGTAAATTGTAGGTAGTTCAAATGGATTGATTTCCTGTGTAAACAGGCAGGTGTGTGTGTGTGGGGGGGGGGGGGAGCTGGGTTTGATGCCTGCCCATGCTGGAGCTGTATTAGTGGTTTCCTGCACCTTTGCCCACAGGTACGGCAGCCAAACAGCAAGTGCGTCTACATCTGTGAATGCTTAATGTTACGTATTGATTCCCGCTGGCAGGGTCTGAGTAAACTTTAGTATCTTGTGGGAAGACACATACAAATGAGTCCTGGATGAAAACACACACCGGGCCGGCGTAGCTGTCAGTTCTCATCCTGTCGGCTGCTCGATGTTGTACTGAGATATCAGAGGAGGCGACGGTCAAGTGTGTTCAGCCTTGTACGGCTTTGTATCGTTACACCCCCCTCGCATCAAAGTGGACCGGACAGCTGCAGATGACACCGGGTTTGAAGAGTTTGACGTTTGATCGTGTTTGATGCACGCGGAATAAAAGAAAAGTAACACCTTCGCTTCTTAAACTGAGGTGCTGCTGTTTGAAGTACCGGGACAGAGCAGGGGAGCCCAGGTAGGTTCGGATCTGATGCTATTGACTCTGCAAGGGAAGGAAATGGGCAAATCCCCCCCCCAATATTCTATGAAATCAGGACATAAACATCTGTATGATTTCATTATTTCTACAGCTGTTTTCATTTAATGTGCCGGGACAATGTCTTTTAAATTCTGCACTAATGGGCTGATATTGAACTAGCTCTCCTTAAATTACAAACTAAAAGCGTTTTTAATGAACTCATAAAATATGAATCATGCAAACAGAACCTGGACCTGCAACAGTCGGCAATGCAAACCGCTGCCGGCGCTTGTAAAACACTTTTAACACAAGTAAAACGTGTCTAGATCTCCGATCACCTCACCTTTGGCTTCGTTTTGCCGCGGCATGCTGGAGCGGACGATATGAGATGGAATCACCTGGAGTCTCCGGCCGAAGGTAAACAACACGGAGAGTTCTGTTCATTCCCCGGAGGCAGAGTCGGCTGGATCATCGTACCATCGCTGTTGCATCCAGCGTTCGACACGAACGGATGTCATGAATGAAGTCAAGTGCAGAGAAGATCCCTCCGAGATTACACGGAGGTTCTGTCCCTGCACGTCGAGGGAGATATGTTACGTCTCAGCTTTCCACAGGACGTGCTGACTATCAATACCTGGTGCTTGTCATTCACCTACAGACGCTAAATGTTGGAGTTCTTTTGCTCTGCATGATCAGATAATAGTTCTGTTTTCAACATTCCTCCACTTGAAATGCAGACGCAGAAATGAAGCACTCTGACACATGATGGGACTGACAGAGTGTATATATATTCATGTACGGAGCATTCAGCTTCTTCCTCTCTTAAAATAAAATGACATTGTTGTACTAATATTTAACCGCAGGGACACTTTTCACAATATTGAAGCTGCACACTTAAACCCCCTCGACATCCTGAGTTGATGAGTTTGCTCAAGAGAGGTCAGGGAAGGTGAAATTGACGAATAAAATGTGACAAAATATGAAATACATTGAAATATGTTATAAAAATTGACACATATTTTAAACTGCTCATTCGTGTGGTCACGTGATTCATCCATTTGATTCCGGCTCTTTGGCAGGCCGGTGTCTGCGCGGCTGTGTGAGCCTCCCCGGCGGTGGAACAGGATCCGGAGGGAGCGGGACGTCTCTCTCGCTGTCAGACTGGCGTGGCTGCTTATCTCCTGACCTGAGGCTTCCTGATCCCAGCGAGAGGAAGGCAGGCTCCAGCGCTCAGGAATATCACCTCGGAGCACATCCCTCCTCCTTACGTAAGACATTCCATTGTTTCCTTCTGAGAACTCTCGTCGGGCTGAAGGATCACCTGCTAACTGCAGAACGAACGTCTCTCCAGACTCATCATTCATGCTACTTTTATTTGTTTACTATATATTTTACGCACCGCGATGCATCCCTCCACAATATTGGTCACCTATATTCTGCAGTGCACATTGTATTCCAAGCAGACTTTTCCCACGTCCCGACTCTCCTCTACTCTCTTCTTTTCCGAGTGCTTCAAAGAGCAGGTATCCACAACCCCCCCGGGGCCCCGTGATTGAAAGCTCAGAAGGAAGGACTGAGTGCCAAAATCTTATAAAGAATGCAACAGAGAATACATATATTATTCAGATTACATTCTAGCGCTGCTCGTCAGTCGACGCAAATATGATCCAGAAATAAGTTGTTATTGGAGAATTTCACAGGTAATGTTGAGGAAGTCGGGAGGGGGCGGAGCCTTGTGTTAAACCATATGGTCAATTCATTAAGTTCAAGGGGAGATGAGGATCCTTCTTCTCTTTGACCGAAGATGGCATGACATACTTCTGACAACTGGCAGGAGAGAAGGAAGTCAGAGGAATCTGCCCTCCTCCGTTTTAATGGTTTTCATCTCTATACATTAGGTGTGACCACTTCAAATATTCTGTAAATCTCGGCGTAGAAAACGTGTGCAATTCGCCCTCCACTGGGAGGCTTCCAGATGTCAGAGCACCAAGCGATTAGCATGGCCCCAACATTAAGAGGAGGGGAGAACCGGGATACAAACATATTCATAAACCGCTCTCCCTGCAGGCCTGCAGCCACCCTGCTGCTGCTGCTGCTGCTGCAATCCGCTCTTCACAAGGCTGGAAAAATCGGTTCCTTCTGCCTATGTGCCATCTCAGCAACTGTCTCTCCACATAATCAACTCATATCAAAATGCCTCTGCAGCTAGACGGACTCCCACGGCGCCACAGGCCACACTCTCGAGCGGCCGTTTGGTGGCACGGCACCAAAAGAAAAAATGCCATCCTTCTGGCGAAGTAGTAAAAAAACAGAATCCATTCAGTTTATCTGGTGAGGGAGGAAACGGGCACAGCACAGGGATGTTTTCTCTTTCTCAAGTGTTCAAGTTTAAGTAAATAACACAGCGCGGATACTTCCTGACTTGAAATGTCTGCATAATTATTTCTAAAATTTGTTTGCAGAGGTATCACTTAACCCCGTTTCCGCAGTGGACTGGGGGGGGTTCAGCTGCGCAAAATGAATTTGTCATCAGGTTTAAAGCTTTTTGGCAGGCTGTCCCGGAGCCAGCCAAGGTCCTTGAAGTAGGAGAGGCTTTCCTGCTGCTTGCCTCCTCTGCATCCCAGCAGGTCCGAGGATTAAATTTACGACTGCCGTCAAAGCCTCTGACAGGCCTTAAAGGGAGAGCGACGTTTCTCCGGCTCCCAGCGATATCGTTCCCAGCAGACTGGGAAGTGAGGCCTTTTTACTGGCATCTGCGAGGCTACCGCTGCCCCGGCGCGCTGGCATAATGTGACTCTCGGCTTAGGCGCCACGCATGCCACTGCTCGCTATGTCTCTCTCCGTCTTGCCTTTTCTCTCTCGCCCAGCCGTGTCATTCATGTGTGCCGCCACCCTCGTGTGCTCGGCTCTCTCATCGCGCCTGCACTTCCTTTTACTTCACACTCTCGAAAAGTCATTGAAAGACGGTGATCCCGAGCCACAGGTCTCCTCACTTACACATTCCGGATTCACCTCTCATATGCGGGTTTTAATCTCGGCTTTCTTATGCACAGCACAATGTTTTGACTCAGCATATTATATACCGCTTCATACGGGGAGAATGTATAAGTCATGTGATTTGCATAGTCAACTTTAAGGACATGCGGGAGAGAATCAAAGTTGTGCAAGGAAGTATGAAGTACATACTGCAGATACTGCAGTATGTACTTTCTTCAGTGTTTGCAAAAAAATAGTTTGAATCCATTTTTTGAACAAATTTATGCAAAAGGCATTCGAGTTGGAAGATTCTGGAGGAACGATTTCCATTTGAGGGCCGACGTCAGCAGGAGATGCACCGACGTCACGATGCTCCTCTCAGGAAGTGGAAGCCAGTCGGCCTCATTAATGGTTGAACCGGCTCCAACAGGCTCCAGGACTCGT
>CAAKHC010012009.1:6699-16979 GCA_901007825.1 Macroramphosus scolopax
ACAAAAGAGAAATCCATCTCCTAATGAGAGACAGCAGATCTTTGTCTTCCCGATCTTGGACAGCATCTGAAAATCATATAAACATTGGGAGCATTATGTTTCCTTCCATGCTCGGTTACCAGGGAATTCAATGCGGCGAATCTGAAGGGAATCCATGTCTGGTGTGATGCAGCCGCCAAGCCTCTCTCACATTTCACAAAATGTGTCTCATCATCTCATCATGTTGACAGCAGGGAATGAAAGCCGGTACAATCCGCCTCACTCTGGGCTTTGTTGGTTACTTGTCTGTTGGAATGTTTCCTACGGACCCGGACACACCGAATCCTTTGGAAGGAAGTTATAAGTTACACCTGTCAACCTTCCTACGGTTGAGTCACGGTTCAGAGGGGCTGTTGGCAAACATCCTATACGGTTGAAATTCTACCGTCCTGCTGCATCGCTGGTCTCCAAGGTGATTATGGCAGATAAAGATTGGAAGGCATGCGACTCTCTTTAGGTCAACGCAGCACATTGTCATCCTTCAGCATCAGTTAGCAACGCTGCCGGATGGCCGACGCACCCGTTGGCATCGGTGTGAGTTGCAGGGGGGCTGGTGTGAATATATAGATAAGAAAATCAGTGTGAGGAAGCAGGTTGGGGGGGGGGGGCTAATCAATTCCATTGCCATATTTTATAATGTATCAAGGTTAGGTTAGAGAAAAAATATTTTGGTGTCCTATGAGAACCACATATCACCTCGAACGTCCTTGTTGCATTTTCCATCTAATCCAAAATGTCTTTAAATAGTTTTATTTATTTACTAGACCTGTAGTTGAACACGCAGTCCTTCAGTTTATTGGAACAAATTAACTCGGAGATGTTATTTTAATTGGAGATACGCGGTTTCAACTGGACAGGAAGTGTATGAAATATTGTTACCATAGCAACTGAAGCCATCAGAAACATGTACCGAGGTAATGTGTCTCTGAAAGTAGTGGAGCTGAAGCTACTCAAGTACAAGTTCCTCAAATTTGTGCTCGAGTACAATGTTGAGTAAACCAGTGACTACTGGCCCGCTGGACTGGGACGGCACCCAGCACCCGTCTGCCCGAGCTGCTGCTCGGCTCCGATCATGTGGAACCTAACTGAGCTTTCACCCAACAACAATCTCAGAGGGATTCTGGTGGCTGCTCGGGAGGAACCGGGAGGAAACCTGGACCCAAGATCTGACCAGGTGGTTCACTCCAACATATGTGAGATAGCTGAGACTTACCCAGAGTGCACCGGGTGCCGTGTCTGCCCGGCGACAGCGACGGGTCCTTACCTTTCTTCTTGTAGTAGTCGTCCTCGTATCCATCGGAGGAGTCGGTGTGGTGGTTCAGCAGCTCGCTCTGGTACAGCGCAGCATAGTCCACCTGTTTGGTTTTGGATTTCTTCCCCTTTTTCTTTTTATCTTCATCACTGTCTGCAGATCCTTTCTTCATCTTCTTCTTTTTCTTTTTCTTTGCATCCTCTTCCTCTTCCTGTCCCTCGATCAAGGGCTCCTCTTCATCGTCGTGAGACTTCTTCTTCTTCTTGCCGTCCTTGGACTTCTTGTCCTTGGACCCCATCTCCTTTTCTCCCTCCGGACTCTCTGTGGAGGATTTCTTCTTCTTCTTCTTCTTCTTTTCCTCCTTCGCTCCCTCAGTCACTTCTTCTTTGCGTTTGTCTGACTTCTCCTTTGTGGAATCGGTGGCGGGGTCATTATTGTTCTGCTCGATCGCTCCATCTACCTTTTCAATCACAGCACCGCCCTGAACATCTTCATCCGCTTGCTTTTTCCTCTTCTTATCTTTTAGCTTCGTCTGCTGATTGTCGGAGCTCTCTGCGCTCTTGTGTTTCTTCCGCCTCTTCTCTCCTTGTGTGGTGTCCCCACTCTTCTTCAACTTTGGCTCTGTCAGCTCCTCCACTTCGTCATCAACCTCTTCGGTTTCTCCCGAAGCTGTGGATTTTTTCTGTTTCATCGGCATCTTTTATTAATCCGCTTCCCCGGTCTTCAGTTTCGTAAGAGCTGCCTTGAGTTTCTACTGGTGTAAGACAAGTCATGTGCCAGTGGAGGTGGTGGGACGGCTGGTTCAGAGCAGCGCTGAGGGTACGGTCATGCAGGCGGAGTGACGGCTGCCTGGAACATCTCCTACATGGACGGTATGGCCATACAACCAACACACACTACTCATGAAAAATTACTGTCACCTCAGCACTCACGTGACGGCGGGAGAAAGCACCGTGAAAAAGGAGCCTTGCTCAGAGAACTTATCCTCTCTGCCACGGCGCCCTCCATTATTCATGGTGTCAGGATCGCTTTACGGGCGGGGGTGTCTCGCTTTTACCTGCACTCACACGCACACAGACGGACGGACAGACACAGAAACATCTGACGCTCTCTGTCTCCTACAACCAATCCTGTCCGTCTCTTCTTATGTAACAAAACATTGCAAAGAGTAAATAAAATCACATTCACAAGTCTTGTCAAGAAACTGATTTTCAGCAGATTAACACTCCTGTTTATTTCTTTCATGTCGTCTCACTTCCAACCTGCATCGTTGGATGTTGGACGAAGGCAGAAACCAAAGCAGTGGTCCAGATGTTGTTGATGTAATAGTACATTTTGCTAAATGTGGAGAAGAAACGCTAAAAACCCTCAAATCAGTGACACAGTTGTTGATTGATTTAAATCAATAGAAGACAAAGTCTGACACGTGTGTTCAGTCTGAGCTTCATCCAACTTCCATCATCATCGGAATGTTGTGCAGGTGAACTTGACGAGGAGCCCAATGATCCCATTAGCTTCAGTGCTGCCACCTGACACCTGATGAAGACGTCAAGAGGAAGAGGGCAGAGTCTGGTCATATTGATCTTTCATCATCAGATTATCCAACGAACCTCGTATGAGCCCCAGCGGACGGAATCAGTCCGGCGACATGCAAGACACACTGAACATGACAGACTCAGGCGGGACGTGATGAGGTGATACACACTGATCTGATCAGACGTTATGTTGATCTGATCAGATCAGACTGGAGCATCTGTGGGCAGCTGGTTCAGTGACAGGCTGATTCCCCCTCGGTGTCTCACGGAGAGATACGGCAGGTCAGTCCGAGACACGGAAGGTCAGTCAGCCTCTATAACCACCACTGTTCCCAGTGAGGACTCACTGTCTTCACTTCAACACCGGGTTGTGCTGTACAAGGTGCAATAACTTACATGCAGTAACTTATGTGCAATTCTGCAAAACACACTTACTTATTCATTTTATTTATTACTTGTTATATTTTTGGTAAATGCTCTTTAATGTGTTCACTGTCTCTTTGCTGCTGTAATAATGTAAATTTCCCCATCGTGGGACGAATAAAGGCTGTCTAATCTAATCTAATCTAATCTAATCTAATCTAATCTAGATTTGATTTTACAATTTTGCGTTCCAGATCTCCTCCATAACAAAGTATTGGCTATTTAGCAACATGTAGAATGTTGTTTCATGGCAAGTTTCATCATTGCGAAAAATGTGAGTTTCTTGTTGGATTCATTGGTGGAAATGGAAGACGGTTCATCACCAGAACTCGGGTGGAGACGCTGCAGCCGTCCTCGCCGAGTCAGCCGGTGCACACTGACACCGCTGCTCAATAATTGAGGTGTTGACAGTAGCTTTGCTTAAAGAGCTAATTTGAGAAGACAAACTGAAGGTTAACAGGTCTGCAACACCTTCAATGATCCTCGGCAAATGTGTTGACCAGCACACACACACACATCTTCTGTAACCCGGTCCAGTGTCCTCCGGTACTGAATACACACGACATCCATCACGTGAGGAAATTCAAACAAGTTTATTTACAAACACAATACCAGTATAAAGAAGGACCCGGTCAGTTGAACAGCACTGTGCTCGGGACACAGATCAGCTCCTCCATCACTGCTTCAGTCCTGTTTTCTACAACTATTTAGTGGTGGAGCCGAAACACTTTGTGGTGCTCATACTAACGGCCATTTCTGCAAACGATGAAAGAATCAGTGGGTTTAACTCGAGCTCCAGTATAATTGAAAAACATGTACAGCAGAGCGTGTAGGATGCAATGACAAAATATCAAATCACAGGTGCGGCGTTTCTCTCCAAGTTCAGTGCTAACTGATGTAAACCCCGTTCAGGGGACGTGGAAGGTGAATGTGTTGGAGCAAACAGGGCCGTCTTCCTTCTCGCTTCCGTGCTCGTCCGTGAACTGCAACCACTATAATACAAGTCTTTTGAGGGAAAAAAAAAACCTCAAAAAGGGTCGTGTACGTTTCTTCTAAAGCACTGTGAGTGTCAGTAGAGGATTAAGTGTAAACATGTTCCAGCGGTCATTGAAGCAGGCACACACAAAGTCATGCAGAGCATTACATGATTATGGAGTTTACAGAGAGTACGACTTCACTATCCAATAGAATATAAGCTGACAACTGTAATTCTTTACCTTAGAGAGTCCTAAATGTCCTCTGATTTAAGAGACTAAGTCATATTTAGTTTGTAGAGGAGCAAAACACGTGTGTGCGTTGCATATCATATAGAGAGAGGGCTTTGATATCTCATAAGGCAGCATGGTTTAAGACATGGATGACGGACAGAGGCTGGGTCACGAGACAATGCTTCTTATAAATTGGACAGCCTTGAAAGTTTTGCTGAGGTGGCGTCATTGCAAGAGATTTGCTTGGCGGAGGGAAGAGATCCTTGCCAACACGGAGGGAAGAGATCCTTGTTTCCCACCAGAAGCATCAGAGACGAATTTCAAATGGGAGTAAGGCCACGTAAACAGGCCAATTGGAGGTTTAAAACATGGTGGTGGATAGGAAAGAGATTACAAAAGTAGACAATTGGATGTTTCTTCTTGTGTTTTTTCATCTTCTTGAAAGGTTCGGGCTTACACAAACATCAAAAGCTGCCACACCCACAGAGTGTCCGAGATAAAGAGAGGAAGAAGAGGAAGAGGAGAGGGGGTGAGGGGTCGCGGAGACCCGCTGCGGCCCTGTTTCAGCATCACATCTGTGCAGTGCTGGATAGAAAACAACACCTCTGTACAGCAGAGCCACTGGAAAACTTCACAGAAACAACATCACTATATGAAGACCACATTCCACGTTAGAAACAAGCATCCACACGGTCAGAGAAAACAGGAGGGATCGGAGTGGCGAAGGGAAACAGGTCGGCGGTTAAAGCAAGAGACCTTCGACATGTGGTTGAACGAGAGAGCGAAGACCTCTGACGGGCGACTCGCTTTTAAACAGGAAGGAAATAATGAACCCTGTCAATCACTGAAATAAAACGTGTTTCACATTAAAACTAAGAAGATGACGGATCACGTGCACGGCCCCGTGTGCACGTTGATGATCCCACGGGTGTGCATGTGAATGAAGTTGAAGATTTCATGTGGCATTGCGTGGAAGCCCGGCCGTGGCTTGACATTGTCATAGTAGTGGTGAGTGATGAAGATGCCAGAGGGGTTCATGGGAAACGCCCAGAACCCGTAGAGGTGGACTTCCTCGCACATCTCCAGGGCGGCGGTCACCAGCATCAGGCCGCTGCTGAGCCGCTTGGCCCGCACACCTTGCACTGCCCAGAACCGCTGCACATTGAGCAGGTACTGCGGGTGGAAGAAGAACACGCCCCTCTGCGAGTCAAAGTCATCCAGCATGTACTTGACCCGGAAAGATACATCTGTGTTGCGGGTGTTGTAGAAAGCGGGTAGAACCACCGAGGAGTTCTCGTAGTTCTGGAGAACTTCATAAAACGGTCGCCGCCATTTCTCCAGCTTCTGAAATCTGCAAAGCCGGAGAGGTGAACAGATAAAATGCCAAAAAAACATGAAGCAACAAAGACGAGCCGGTTCAAGACAGACCTGACGTACACGTCCGTGTACAGTACCTCTCAGTAATGATGCTGGGATTTATCGTCACCAGGTCGGTTTTAGAGCCGACATCAGCCGAGTACTTGTCATTGATAGGTGGGATGTTGCATCTGCAAACAGAAAGAAAAGTCCACTGTTACTGTGGAACTCAGGGGGGTTGAAATACATATAATAATGATAATAATAATTAATAATGTAATGTGGAACTGCACAGCGAATCCCATAACAGCTGCTATCAGGAGGTGACCTCTGACCCCGACACCTTCGGCCCCAGCAGCCGTCCACAGCTCAACAACAGAAGGTCTGTGTGAAGAGCCAATTTAGCTTTTCCATGTAGCTTGCAGCACAAAGCAGTAATGTAACTGTGCGTTCCTTCCAAGGCAATACTGCCTTGTTTTCTGGGATTAAAGGTATCATAGATAAAAGCACATCTGCTATGTCGTACGAAGTAAAGCCTCTCCCTTCACCCTGCACCTTGTTTGGAAGAGAATGATGAAAATAGAAAGTTGTTTCTCGGTTTCGCATGTAAACGTCTGTTTATGTGATTGGAGAACGACCTCGGCGGCGCTGCAGTGAACCCAGAACGACACGTCAGCTCCCAGAGAGACGTGTTGCAACATCGGGCTGGTGGCGAAACAGGAAATATTTCTACGTCCATGGTCCCTTCCTAAGTATTTCTACTAATTATTTGCCACTTCTGCACCACTGCAATACAAGAACAACGCCGTCACTTTACCTCCACGTCTCCTTTGCTGCTGTAATTATGTAAATTTCCCCGACGTGGGACGAATAAAGGTTTCTAATTCTAATTCCACTACAGTATACAGATCATCTTTTTAATCAAAATGCTGAATTGTTACCCGAAAGTTTTTTTAAGCAAAATATAATTTAGGATGCCTTTTAGACAAAGTCCATTTTTGAACAGCTTGCAATATTAAAAGCCAGCTGGAGACGCTTCGGTTCCGATTCACGGAGCCAACAATAGATTCATTAGTGAGCTGCGGCCGATGAAACCGGCTGACGAGGGGAGTTTTTGTCTTCCTCTGTCTGAAACAAAGACCAGTTGTTTCCAAAAATAAATTTAATTGGTAAATCTGCCACTGTCATCTCCCAGAGTGAAGACGTTGATGTTCAACAGTAAACTAAGAGGTGAATCACATGCTGCACACTCACAGGTGAATAATTACAAGAGCAGCTGGTGTTGCAGGCGTCGTCCAGAGGGGATTTCACAGGACTTTCTATGTAGTAAGATTAGTCTAAGTGCAACGGCACCATTGAATGATTGTATCATCAGATCCCACTCTCATGCCAGGAGGTATTACTGGTGCAGCCCTTACAGAACCAGCTACACACCAATATACACGTCAATCCCACCAATCAGAGAAAAGAAAAGAAAGGAAACTGTATCTTGTTTACCTAAAGACAAAATCTGCTGAGTCAATTTCCTTCCCACATTTGGTGTTCTTGATGATGCCACCGTTTCCAATAACAGCACATTTCTTGTACTGGGTTTTGGAATACGGCATGTCCTGCACGAGACAGATGTGTTTAGTAGAAGGAATCAGGGAGATCTGAATCTGATAGCATCACAAAGCTAATGTTTTAATCACTAGCAGGCTATGAACTCACATCTGGGAACATCTTGAAGACCTCGGTGGTGATGGGGAGGATGCCGCTGGTGTCCACCTCGTACCGCAGCTTGGTCCCTGCAGGAGTGTTCCTCTTGGTGGTGAACAGAAACGAAGGAGCATTACAGCAGCGAGACAGAGACATCCTATAAACAAGAGGACACCGACAACGTCAGACTGATGATCCGGACTTCGTACACACAGCAGAACTCTCTCTGGTTGTCATCACTGACACAGCAGCTCATGTTGACGTACTACAATATAGGAGGCGTCTGTTCTTTAATAACACGAGATGATGACCAAAAAACTTACATCCAACACGGGCTGCAAAAACGGATGAGTGGATGAAATCTTTATTAGCTCGAAATCATATAATTATTAGCAATTCTTGTAAAAGTAGGAAAATGTCATAAAACATAATTAAACATGTGTTTGAACATGTGTTTTGAACATCTGTATGTGCACACTGGCAGTTTCCCTTCGTGTTTTTTGGTCTATTTGGAGGCCGTGTCTCAGGCAACGTGTTTATTACACAATCACGGTGACTTCCACATATAAAACAACATGCTGAGCGGCTGACAGGAGGTGTTGTGCTGGGATTGAGTGCTGCTCACTTGAAGTTGCTGTTCTCCTCCTTGCTCGGCTCCCACTTACACACCTGCAGGTTTCGCCATCTCTCAAACAGGTCTGAGGTTTTCACCCTGGCGGACAGGCAGAGAGACTTGTGCAATGAGGAAGGACGGCCATGTTTTTTCCAAATAACCGTGTTTCTACAAGGGCAGTAAATTGAAAAACAAAACCTCCAAAAAACAATTCAGAGACACAAACTGAGGGGGGGCACAATGGAGCAGAATACTTCAGTGTATACTCTGAAGTGATGCCACTGCATCTAGACTCATTAGCACAGAGGAAGGCTTTTCATCGAGCGTGGCTGCGAATAGCTGCCCTTGACCTGACATTTCCTTGCAGACGATTCAGAGCCGTGATGTGCTCTGGGAGGCCGGGCGGCACCGACTCTCTTTGACTGTCCGGCAGAGAGGCAGCCGCCACTCTCTGGCTCATGAGCTCCCTAAAAGAGCCAAACATGCATTCTGACAAAGAAGTCTAACAGCCAAAGGGACGACCACAAAAGGTCACTGTACAATGTTCATATTCATACATGAGGAAGGAAGTTGTTCAATGTGCCGTTTGCACAACTGCCTCATTGAGTAGCAGGATGCCTGTCAGACGCTGTCATAGGAGTTCAAACTGGCTTCATACAACAGACAAAAGATGGACGTTCACAAGATCTGAGCTTTGTCCTTCAATTGTATAGTGTGAGGAAGTAGTATCTGTAATAGTATGTAGTAGTAGTAGTAGTATCTGTAGTAGTATATGTAGTAGTAGTAGTAGTATCTGTAGTAGTAGTAGTAGTAGTAGTAGTAGTAGTAGTATCTGTAGTAGTAGTAGTAGTAGTAGTATATGTAGTAGTAGTAGTAGTAGTAGTAGTAGTAGTAGTAGTAGTAGTATCGTGTAGTAGTAGTAGTATCTGTAGTAGTAGTAGTAGTAGTAGTAGTAGTAGTAGTAGTAGTAGTAGTAGTAGTAGTAGTAGTAGTAGTAGTATCTGTAGTAGTAGTAGTATCTGTAGTAGTAGTAGTAGTAGTAGTAGTAGTAGTAGTAGTAGTAGTATATGTAGTAGTAGTATCTGTAGTAGTAGTAGTAGTAGTAGTAGTAGTAGTATCTGTAGTAGTAGTAGTAGTAGTATCTGTAGTAGTAGTAGTATCTGTAGTAGTATATGTAGTAGTAGTAGTAGTAGTAGTAGTAGTAGTAGTAGTAGTAGTATCAGTAGTAGTAGTATGTAGTAGAGTAGTATATGTAGTAGTAGTAGTAGTAGTAGTAGTAGTAGTAGTAGTAGTAGTATCTGTAGTAGTAGTAGTAGTATATGTAGTTGTAGTATCTGTAGTAGTATATATAGTAGTAGTATATGTAGTTGTAGTATCTGTAGTAGTATCTATAGTAGTAGTATATGTAGTAGTAGTATCTGTAGTAGTATCTATAGTAGTAGTATCTGTAGTAGTATATGTAGTAGTAGTAGTATCAGTAGTAGTAGTAGTAGTATATGTAGTAGTAGTAGTATATGTAGTTGTAGTATCTGTAGTAGTATCTATAGTTGTAGTATCTGTAGTAGTATCTATAGTAGTAGTATCTGTAGTAGTAGTATCTGTAGTAGTAGTAGTATATGTAGTAGTATCTGTAGTAGTAGTATCTGTAGTAGTAGTATCTGTCGTAGTAGTATCTGTAGTAGTAGTAGTATCTGTAGTAGTAGTAGTATCTGTAGTAGTAGTATCTGTAGTAGGCAACATGTTTGCTCCTGGCAGGTCAGCAGTCACAGCGTCTGCTTGCTCGTTGCTCAATGAGACATTAGAAACAGTCAGTTTGAATACTGATGTGGTCGTTTAGCTCAGAGCAGCTCGGTGCAACTGCAGCCTCACAGAGACGCAGCTGGCACGGCAAAGAGTCGAGGGGCCTTTGGAAGGTCCCACAACTAATATGTGTGGTTGCTATTGATGATTCAAATTCACGTTTGTCCTTTGAAACCTGCAGGATATTTGCTTTATTTGGTACATGTAGCGCATTCAGAAAACATAAATCAGCTGAACTTCCACCTACCTGGTGCACCAGGATCACCTCAGGCAAAAGAATCTCTAATTTAGGTTGGCGACTGTTGGCTAAACAAACACTCACATTGTCAGGACTTTGACATCCATAATCTCCTGTC
>CAAKHC010012011.1:0-16418 GCA_901007825.1 Macroramphosus scolopax
TTCATGTCTGGTGGCTGGGCTGGCCGGTCCTGGAGCACCTTGGTCTTCTTCTCCTTGAGGAACTTTGATGTAGAGATGGAAGTATGCCATGGAGATGTGACCCCTTCTATGGTTGGGGATGGAAGAGGTAGCTGATACTTCTTGATGTTTTACCTTCCACCCTGCAACTCTCTCACACCCCCATCCTGGAAGGAACCCCAGACCAGGATTCTACCGCCACCAAAGTGAACTGTTTCCTGGGTGAATCTCGGATCCATGCCGGCTCCAGGTAGGTCTCCTGTAATATTTGCGGCGGCTGTGATGTAATTCAACCGAAGATCCATCTGAGAAATCCACCTCCTGCCACTTTTCCAGCGTCCATCCTTTTAGCCGGCTGTGGGCCTTGGCAAACGCCACATGTTTTTTAATTGCCTTTTGTTTGATGCTGGTTTCTGGCACTGATTTGACCATGGAGGCCACTTGGAGACAGAATTCTACCAACTGTCCTGGTTGACACGGGGACTTGAGGTGACCCGGCCTGGTGGAGCCCTGCTGCAGTGGAAAAGGGGCTGGCCATGGATTTTGGAGCCAACAAACGGTCCTCCCGAGCAGGGGTCTGCGGGGTCTGCCGGACCTGGGCTTGTCAAAGACATCTCCAGTCTCTTCAGATCTTCTTCTTATTCCTTGTACTGGGAGCTGAGACACATTGAAGGTGTCAGCCACCTCAGCAGTGGATCTGGTCTTCAGCCTCTTGATAATCAAGGCTTTGGTCTCAGGGTGAATCAGGCATGTTGTCAGAGGTCAAGTTGTAGTTAATGTGAAGGTCTGGTGTGCCGGGGTTCTTTGTATACACACCCACTAATTGACTGATGGATTATTGATCACAGGTGAGGCAGTGATCTAGGATCATCATCATATGACAAGGCGACACCTGACTCAGTGGGCTTTACCAAGCTGTGAATGTTAGAATGCTTTTCAGCAGTTTCGTTTGGCACCAAAATATTATTTCAAAAGCTGTTGGGATTGAATTTAGACATTTCTTGTAAAAAATTGATTAGAAATATATTTCAGGGGCACTTAAGGTCAACTTGTACCCAAGCGACAAGACTTTTGTCAGGGACTGTACACACACACACACACACACACACACACACACACACACACACACACACACACACTTCATAATTGGGAGTTATTCATTCTCTCTGTTGTGCAGGTGTGTGAGTCGTGTGTGTAGCAGACCAACGTTCCACCACACTAACAGTTTCTATCTATCAAATTCTTCAGTAAATTGTTTAATAAAACACATTTGATTATTTTCTTCTGTCATTTGCAACTTCTAACAAACACAAACCTCAAACGGTTTGTCCTTCTGCAGGTCGGTCCTGGGTGCTGACCTCTGACCCCTGACCAGCTGCATGTGTTGGGGTGTGAAAGGAGGCCAACGGTCGTCTGCAACACATCATTTCAAGAACACGTCAACATCTCCATCCTTCAAGGTCCAGAAACTTTTTAATTCTCGTTTTTATGTTGAAAGTAGGTGATCCGAACTCAAAACACAAAGTCTTAAATACTTTCTGAAGCAGATCCGTTTTGTTCCTGCTGAAATAGAACGTTCCTCCCCTCCCCTCCCCTCCCTCCCTGATTTTCGGATTATCTCCTGTGTTCTTCATCCATTCTATGTGCATGATCAGGTAAGTCATTTACTAAATGTTTCTCGAGTGTTGGCAGAGTGATCAGTGGTTTGGTGAGGTGGTTTGTGGAGGAATGGCGTCCTCCGTCCATACGGCAGGGAGTGAGGATCGTCCCCTGATAGGAGGAGGTTCTCCTGGCAGTGGGTGAGCAGGTTGGACATAACAAACTGTCCTTCGCCTCCAGAATGAACAAAGCAGTTGTTGTGTTTGTGAGCGACGAGCCGCTCATCCATCAGTTGGTGCAGAGCGGCGTGTTCATCAGGGACTTGTATGTTCCAGTCTCTCCGCTGTCAGTCCCTCCACACGGATAACCGTGTCAGGGGTTCCGGCGTTTATTCCCAACTCGCCCACCCAAACACTAGAGGTGTCATTCAGAATAAAGCACGGTGATGGATCTTACATGGTATATGCCAGCTCGGGACATTTAAAATGTTTTGACTGCGGAGATGTGGGACATGAACAGACATAAACTCCGATACGCTATGTGGCGCTGGAGCGCTTTCAGCAAGTGACAACGAGTCTTTTGGCTGCGGTGAGAGTAGAAGAAGAGCGCCGACCGCGTTCGATTATAGTCTTTAATATAATATTTCTTCTACCTTTAACCACAGATTCATGACAGGTGGTAGCCATGGTGTCGTTTGACGTCGCCCTGGTACAACGCCTCCTTTTATTGCGTCGCTGGTGCTGTCTTCGTCTCCTTCCACGTCCGGGTGAAAATCGCCGGCGGAAATTATCGCGCATGCGCAGAATGAGTTTCCGATACCCGGTTTACATGATGTTGGCGTCGAGTAACTACCGAGTTACCCAGGTGCTCTTATCCGATAACGAAAAGCCCGATTCTTGTCCGATGCTGACTCGATGTCATCGATCTACCCCTGGTTACATGCATTTGCATAACCCAGATCTTGTCTTGTACGATGCTAATTGCTGCATGTGCGGTTACATGCAGCAATTAGCATTAGCATACTGAGTTCTGCTGTCATGTCAATGCAGCTCTCAGACAGACACACCTGTCTCTCATTAGAGGTGCAGTTTACACACAAATCCTTTGGTTGAATCACGCACACACCTTCTCATCGTGTGTTATCCTGCCTGTCAGCTGTTGTCAGGTGTTCGCAGGACGTAATTGGGACCCGAAAGTGTTGAGATGAAGAAGTGGTGAGAAGAGCTCCGTGGCACAACAAGAGTTTTAATTTGGTAGAACGCTAATTTAAACTGTTTATTCGAGGATCGTTTAGTGGTGTAGTTGTGTTAGGAGAGTCGTTGGCGGAAGATCGGACTGAGACACCGGAGGCAGAGGAAGCTAGCTCGGCTAGGACTAGCATCTGGTAGCGGACGTTGCCGGTGGTCCTGATCGGAAACAGTGGAGAGGTAGCGTCCGGACTACGACGCTCATCATCCGGGTATTAACGGACAGGTTGGATCTCTCTGACAACTTCTTTGATCACCAAACATCTCCGGGGAGACGTCTCCTTCTCTCCTTCACAATAACACAATCACTGTTTTGTTTGTAGCGCATCGCGCCGTGGCTGCTAGTTCCCAAGCGTCGTATCAGGCCTGCAGAGTAACTTATCGGGTACCTATTGGAACACTTGTGTTTTTGACTTGAATTATTCTTTGTTTACAATTATTGCAGTACCTGTGTGAATGCTTTTTTTCTTTTGAAGTAAATGGTTAAAGTTATTTGCGTTGTATTGGCCTGGTTTATTTCCATTGAAGGTAGAGACCCACTAACCGCCCTGATTAGTCCCACCTGTTCCTCTTTACTAATCACCTGTTGGATTCAGTCTGTTCTCTCTTCCTTCGGTGCCAGTTCGTCTTCGTCCTCCGTGTCCAGCGGTCCAGCGTCTCTCTTTGTATTCTAGTGTGCATTTCAGTGTGGTGGAGCTATTCAGCTTCCAGCATTCACTCGTAATTTCTTCGAAATTGCATATTGTAGTTACAAATTGTAGTTGTTTAAAATGAAACTGAAATCTGAAATAGTAAATAGTAATACAGTATAATGGCGGAATGCGGTATTTTTTATTATACCGGTATTGTCTTTGGACATCGAGATATACGATATTACCGGTATATTGCCCAAGCCTAATGCAATACACATTTCTGTGTAAAAAGAAATTGTAAAAGAAACTAACCTAACTTTGTTTAGGCCTGTAATGGTCTAATAAAGGATTTTGAAAACCTCTCTTCTCTTCCTCTCCTTCTCCTTCTCCTGCAGAGGACTTCTGACATATTTTTTATTTTCCTCCCCTCTGTTGGAAGACATGGCTCCTTTTCTACAAGAACGGATGACAGGAAGTTGATTCTTGCAGTGAGCAAGGAGCTGTGATGTCGTGGAAGAGGAACTACTTTGCTTCAGGCAGCGGCACGAGTGGAGTCTCGGGAGGTGAAGGTGGTGGAGCAGGTGGAGGGATGCAGGGAATGCTGACGCCTCGCACCATGACATCCATCGCTCCAAGTAAAGGACTGAGCAACGAGCCGGGACAGAACAGCTGCTTCCTGAACAGCGCCCTGCAGGTACTCACTGACTCACTCAGTCAGACTGATTACACAACATACTCGCAACTGTTGTTCAATAGACCTTAACTCATTTAGTTCTTAAAATAAGTATTTCATTTCATTTTGCTAACCAATGCAACCAGCCACCAGGGGTGGGGCTTATCTGTACTGTAACCAGCCCCTAGGGGCAGGGCTTATCATCTCTACTGTAACCAGCCACCAGGGGCGGGGCTTATCATCTACTGTAACCAGCCACCAGGGGCGGGGCTTATCATATCTACTGTAACCAGCCACCAGGGGCGGGGCTTATCATCTCTACTGTAACCAGCCACCAGGGGCGGGGCTTATCATCTCTACTGTAACCAGCCACCAGGGGGGCGGTCCAGATCTGTTGGCTTCACTTTTGGTGAACTGTAAAGACGTCAGTATTAAGTCTGTCTGACGGGACTCTGACTCATCAGCGTTCTGGCGTCTGCCAGCCGCAGCAGGCTGAATGGTGTGAGAACAGGAATTATCACCACTGACTCTTTAATCCAGCTGGTTTTCAAGCTGCTGAAATGTCAGACCGGGACGAAGAGAACACAGTCATTACTGTGTTTAACTGAAGCTCACGTCCATGGCGAGGGAGAACAACGGAACCCACAGCCGGAGGTCGGATATCACTAGGGCATCAACTCAGCCATCACACTCGAATTTAATCCTCTGGATGGTGGTTACCCTGGTAAAGTTGTGGTAGATTATCATCTTCAACCTGACCCAGCTTGTATGATATCAGCCCGATCAAATTAAGATGTGGATCTGGATGAACGTGTGAAGGTCATTTGAATCCAGCCTGGGAGTTTAAACTTCACCCCTGAATGATGCTTCATGCTGAATGGTGTCGAGTCAACACATGCAAATAAATCAGCCTTAATGAAATCTACTCTAGAGTAGGGACGACCTGCTCAGGTGAATCCTGGAAGTGTGCCGATGACGAGTCTGCTTGGACATCTCTGGACTGATGATGAGATGCAGGTTGTAGTGGTTCAGGAGAAGAAGGTGCAGTTCAGGTCGTCCTGATGTTACCTGAGGAGTTTTGCCTTGCAGGATGAAGTCAGGGAATTGTTACCACCTGTGATTACAGGAGAGACAGTGAAATGATGTGTTGAAGCCATGTCGCTGCACTAATGCGTATGTGTGTCTATTATTAGGAAGGTCCACGGTGTGTGTGTGTGTGTGTGTGTGTGCGTGCGTGCGTGCGTGCGTGCTTTGCTTCTCTGTGTGTGTGTGTGTGTGTGTGTGTGAGACACATCTGTACATCATCGGACCATGAAAGCTCACTTCCACATGACCAATCAGGAAGCTTGACTGATCTGACCTGCAGCTCTTCCAGCCGCCTTCTGTCGCTTCGCACTCGTCACCGCGGCGGAACATCAAGCGCAGGTGATCAAAAGGATTGCGAGCCATCAGGCGGCAGGGAGGTGGCTTGACGTGGCGGCGGACCGGAGGAGCCGTCATACCGCCAGGAGGCTCACCTGCTCTGACAGGTGATGAAGACACAGTGAAGAGGAAGAACATCGCAGTAACAAGCAGCTGCTCACAGGGAGATGAACCCACGGCTTGTTTTTAAAGGACCACATTCAGCACATATCAAAGTCAGTGTGAGATCATTCCTTCAGATTTTCTCCCTTCCGGGATGACTTGTTTAATTTTCCTGAAGATCAACCTCCAGGGACGTCGTCTGTCAGATGAGACCAGGATGTCATGTCAGCCTGTCGACAATGATTGACACATTGTGATTGGGCGTTACGTTTGTTTTATAGTCACTGTCTCGCCATCGCCGACGCCTCACCGTTGTTTCTCCATGTAGCAGGTCTGGCTCGTGACTTGTTGCACAGTCCAATATAATATTTATATCCAATATAAGTTTGTGTTCTGGTTCTTGTCACAGTTTACACACATCAATGTTCTGATATCAGTCAGAATAAATAAAGTTTATAGTCAGAAAATGAAACCAGAGAGAAAAGACAACTTGTATTGTGTTGAATCTTAAACCTGTGATGAGGATGTGTTTGTGGCGTTTTCATGGAAACGAGCTGAATAGTCAAATTCATCTAAAATCTGTTTCTTGTGACGCTGCTGCACATTTGTTGTCTGCATAGCCGGCAGGTCACCTGACCGACCTGCTGCTCCGTCCTGCTGGAACTAGGCAACATGTTGAGCTGGCGGGGGGGCAGGAAGGAGAAAACAAACACACCCAAAGTGCTGACACAGCGTCACAGGAGAGAGGGAGAGAGGGGGAGAGGGACGGACGGACTCTCCCCAGTGTCTTGGCAGACCTTTAAATGTTTCATCTTTGGTATAATCGTTATCAACATTGACTTGTCTGTAACTGTAGTGCAGAATTGAGGGCGGGACCTTTTCAGTGACGTCACTAACCATCACACTCACCGGACTGTCTGTGACTGATTGTTTCATCCGCGATGGTTAAACAGAACCAGCAGGTGGCGTTGATTTCTCCGTCACTGCCATTAAACATGAAGAGGAGCTGAGGACATTATGACGTCAGGTCACATGATCCTTGGCATCAGTTATTCTCAGGAAACACTTGTTATTTTACAACTTGATGATGAAACACAGACGTCCACATGGAGACATTTCTTCTGTCTGACCCGTCACTTCGTCTTCTGTCATGTGTGTCATCAGTCCATCTGGACACACACACCTGATTTTCAGTCCCCTGCACATCCTCAGGTCACAAAACTGGTCGTCTGATTGGACGTCAGTTGTGTTCATGAGCTGGTGCTGGCAGCTGATTGGCTGCGGGTGTAAGCACATCATATAGAGCTGAAGGTGGAGCTCAGCAGGACGGAGCTCAGCAGGACGGAGCTCAGCAGGACGGAGCTCAGCAGGACGGAGCTCAGTGCTCAGAGCAGCGCCGCTGTAGCTCAGATGACTCACACTTCATTGAGATTTTTAGGATGTTAAGGACTCGGTCTCCTCCAGGTGACGCAGGTTATTCACGACCTCCTCTTGATTTGTCCAGATGTTCATGACTTCCACGCCTGCTTGTGGTCCGGCAGGCTGCATTCAAGGCGTGTCGACTGTATTTGGACCATTTTCTCCGCCTGTTTCCTGCCTCTCCTCTCGGCTGCCTGGTTTAGGATCAGATCTCACCCGTGGAAGAGAATATTTCTCTTGATGTGACGTCAGGGTCTTCATTGATGATCAGGGTGGATATGAATCTCAGCTGGCCTGGAGAAGGTTTCGTGTTTCTCTCTTGCTGATCAGGCCCTGGTGTGAAACTGCTGTTCTGTCTCTCAGGTCCTCTGGCACCTGGATATCTTCCGTCGAAGTTTCCGTCAGCTGACAACTCACAAGTGCATGGAGGACTCGTGCATCTTCTGTGCTCTGAAGGTGAGATCATTCGTCCTAATGTCTGCGTCAGAGGCTGGACCAGCTTCCTGTTTCTAACATGGCTGTGTTGTTTCCTTCTTCAGAGCATCTTTGCTCAGTTTCAGTACAGCACTGAGAAAGTTTTACCATCAGATGCCCTTCGCAGTGCACTCGCCAAAACCTTCCAGGACGAGCAGAGGTTCCAGCTCGGCATCATGGACGACGCTGCAGAGTGCTTTGTAAGACCACAGAGACGAGACGACGTTGATTTCAGCTGTTCTGACGTTCTGTAGAGGGAAATAATTCTTCACCTCACATCTGCGTCTCTGCAGGAAAACATCCTGATGAGGATTCACTTCCACATCGCCGACGAGACCCAAGAAGACATTTGCACCGCCAGACACTGCATCCCCCACCAGAAGTTCGCCATGACGCTCTTCGAACAGGTGAGACACGGAAGAGCAGTGACTTCCTTTCAGCTGGAACAAATGAACAAGTTTGCTCAAATATTTTAACATTTTCATTTGATCACAAACATCGTGACCTCAGAATGTCGTCTGATGTGGAGTTACAAAGTGTCCGAGTGTTCCAGAGGAAAATGTAAGATGAGGTGTGTGTGTGTGTGTGTGTGTTAGTGTGTGTGCAGCAGCTGTGGAGCATCTTCAGACCCACTGCCCTTCATTCAGATGGTCCACTACATTTCCACCACCTCCCTGTGGTAAGTGTGTGTGTGCGCGTGCATCTCACTTCAGACGAGGTAAGTTGAGGCCACGCCCCCGTCCATCAGCACACTGCTGTCGCTAGGTTACACACCAGGGTCTCCCAGGCAACCTGCTAATTGCGCTCTATCGTGGCTCCTGAGGTGTTTATCTGAAACACACACAGAATTCATGTACACATGACTGAGAATATATCAAAGTTGAATCCGACGTGACTTTACATTTGATTTAAGAAGACGCAGTTCTGTGAAACACTTAATGATACTGTAGTTTTACCTCCTTTAAACTTCTCCTCTGAACATCGAAATCCTCCCGTGAATGTTTCCAGAATCTTTCTTTTCAAAGTTACTTTAAAGTTTTGCCCCACAGATGACTTCTAACTCTCGTGCTTCCTCCTTCTGCTCCTTCCTCAGTAACCAGGCTGTGAAGATGTTGGAGTCGAGGCAGAAGGCCACCCCCGGCATGTTTGGGGAACTTCTGCGAAACGCCAGCATGGGCGACCTGCGCAGCTGTCCGGTAAGACAGAATGACAGAGTCAAATGAAAATAATTTGTGTGCTTGTTACAGCTTGTCAAATATTTCCTCCTCCTCCTCCTCCTCCTCCTCCTCCTCCTCAGAGTCAGTGTGGGCAGCAGCTCAGAATGGCTCGCGTCCTCCTCAACAGTCCAGAGATCATCACCATCGGTCTGGTTTGGGACTCTGACCACTCTGATCTGGCCGAGGACGTCATTCACACGCTGGGGACGTGTCTGCACCTGGGCGATGTAAGTAGTACTACTTCAAGTAGTACATTCGAGTACATTCAGAGGACACTGAAGTAACACTTCAATTCAGGTTCCCTTATTTAGTTCCCTTTTATTTATTTATTTATTTATTCCCTTATTCAGTAAAATAAATAGTTTATGACTCTGCTCATTGGCTTGCAGAAACAGAAAGTAAATGTAAATATAGATATACACGGTTGATATTTAACATTGATAGTAGTAGTTTCAGTAGTCGTAGCAGCGGTAGTAGCAGCAGCGGTAGTAGCAGCAGCGGTAGTAGCAGCAGCAGTAGTAGCAGCGGTAGCAGCAGTAGTAGTAGCAGTAGTAGTAGCAGTAATAGTGGTAGCGGCAGCAGTAGTAGTAGTAGCAGTAGTTGCAGCAGCAGCAGTAGTAGCAGCGGTAGCAGCTGTAGCAGCAGTAGTAGTAGTAGCAGCAGCAGTAGTAGTAGTAGTAGTAGTAGCAGTAGTAGCAGTAGTAGCAGCAGTAGTAGTAGTAGTAGCAGCAGCAGTAGTAGCAGCAGCAGCAGCAGTAGTAGCAGCAGCAGTAGTAGTAGTCGCAGTAGCAGCAGTAGCAATAATAGTATTAGTATATAAATCGTGGTGTCGTCTCCGAATGGAAGAATAAAAGACTTAACTCATGTTCTCCGTCAGTTGTTCTACAGGGTGACGGAGGAGAAGGCTCGTCGGTCGGAGCTCTACCTGGTCGGCATGGTGTGCTACTATGGCAAACATTACTCCACGTTCTTCTTCCAGACAAAGATCAGACGATGGATGTACTTTGATGACGCACACGTTAAGGAGGTATGTTCAGTAGCGATGCCGGTCATAGGTGTTGTAGATTCTGTATCCTGAAGCCTGTGAGAACCCTGATTACTCAACTAATCGCAAACCAATAATTAATAATCAATATTTCTGTTGTCATGGTTCTGCCCTCTAGTTGATAATTCAGTGTCATCATATTAATTTCATGTTTATTTAATCTCAGTGGTGAAGAACATCACAAACAATCTGATCCTTGAAAATACTCCGAAGTCAAGACAATATCTATATAGTATTTATTTAAATTATTTAAATAATATTTATTAAAATATATGTAATATGTTATATATGTTAATATATGTTAATATATACTCTCTCCTGCCCATCAGTCCATGGGGAGTTGCATTGTGGGTAATTATGACAAAGAGTGTGTGGAATAAAAATGTTTGAAAGAATGACAGCAGAGGTGGTGTGAACAGGAAGTGACCTCATGTTATTGTTTGATAAAAAGAGAGTTCACTCTCTCTCTCCCTCTCTCTCTCCCTCCCTCCCTCCCTCCCTCCCTCCCCCCTCCCTCCCTCCCTCCCCTGGTTGTGAAAACAAGGATATCCCTCCATTGTTTGAGTCCAGCTGGACAGTACCGAGGGTGTGGTCAGAACACAAACACACACACGGATGACACTTTTGCTCACACTGCAAACTTTCATTCCATCCCTTTCTCTCTGCCTAACACACTCTTTCTCACACACACACACACACACACACTCACACAGTTGAGGGACAGCTTGCTGGTTGTCCACTTCCACTGACTGAGTGAGGTTGAGGACCTTTGGAAGACGGACAAGGGTTGAAACAACAAGCAGGACTTTGTGTCGCAGACAGGAAGTTTCTCCAGCAGTCTGACGCAACGAGCCGCTATAATCTCGGCTGCTGAGCGGCGTTGACGAGGTGAACGCGGCCGGGATTCATCACAGCGGCTGGTAAACTCATCAGCTGCTGTTCGGTATTTGATGTGGACGTTTTTAATACCGAGAATATCTGCTTTTATTCTCCAGGACTGCTGATCGAGCCAAGGGGGAGCTGCTGAGAGATTACAGACGTTCAGCTGGCGATGTTCACGTCTTCTAATGTTGTTGTTGTCTGTTTGTCCTGTAGATCGGCCCAAAGTGGAAAGACGTAGTTTCCCGTTGTATCAAGGGTCACTACCAGCCACTGCTCCTGCTGTATGCTGACCCGCGGGGGACGCCGGTTTCGGTCCAGGACCCGCCCGCGCACCTCGACCTCCATCACCTCAACAAGTCCTGTTACGACAGCGAAGACTCGGGTAACTACAACACAGCTAGGAGTCGTAGTAGTAGCACAACAGCAAACAATCAGGTAACTAAACCAGAAGCAGCAGTACTTCTAGTAGTCGTAGTTCTGTGACAGATCAGACTGAGGTGACTAGTTGATAGACAACTTGTGCACCTTAATGTGGCTGTTAGTTCTTTTAGCAGTAGTTGTGGTGATTTTTAGGCGCATGTGACGTGTACGTTGAGCTTAACCCCCGACCAGTTTACTAACCTCCCCCTCCCCCCCCCTCAATCAGGCCGCGAGCCGTCAATCTCCAGCGACACTCGGACAGATTCATCGACGGAGAGCTGCTCATACCGACAGCCCTCCCACGTACACCATGAGGCCCTGGCCAGTCAGTACTCCTCCGACTCCCAGGGAACCGTCATCAAATGCCCCGACGGACCCCTGCACGCCTCGCTCTGCAGCCTGCAAACCATAGGTGAGGACCAGAGAGGGTGAATGTGCCGTACGAGTGTAATGATGCTAGTACACACAAGAGGGTCATCTGTTCATCACTCTTCATCTCCATTAGCTCCTGTTTGTTGTAGATGTGATCGTCCTTCAGGTCCTGTTTGATTGATCATAGAAGAAGAATAAAGATTTGGAAGATTTTCTTCTGTCATTCTGTTGCATGACGTGGTGACCACGCTGTTCTCATCTGTTGCCATGCTTCTTGTTGCTAAGGCCACGTGACGGATGGTGAGCAGCACCAGTCTCTGAGGAAGGGAGGCGGGGCCGGGGATAGGAGGCGGAGCTCTAGCCGCCTCCGGCGATCTAAACCCAACAACGAAGCCTCATCAGCCAGTTACCACAGTGAGGGTAGGCGGGGCTGGGGAATGATGGGAGCCAATCACAGGGATGGCAGACAGGAAACGACCAGGCAGATGACATCTTCTCCTTGTTCGCTCTGAGGCAAAGATGTTAAACAGAGCTGATCAAAACAAACGTGTTGTCACTGATACTAGCAATCAATATATGGATATTATGACGGATGAATTAAAGGAAAATTGACAGTTTACATCTTCAAATATTACAGTATTTGTAGTAATTGATACTAGAATCAGAATCAGAAAACCTTTAATGTCTCATGACGGAGGAATGTACACATTACAGTAGCAAAGGGACAGTGGACACATCAAAGAGCATTTACCAAACAAAATAAGTATCAAGTAACAAAAAGTACTTGTAGAAATACAAGTATCTAATAGTAGCGCTAAAAATAGAAGAATGACAATCTGTTGACGTCTGACTGGCGTCTTTCATCCCACTCGGCGCCCTTAACGTCTGTAACAGGAAGTGAGCGGAGAGGAAACCTGAGCGATGACAGGAAACTAGCTGGAGACTCTCGGTCGTCATGGCAGCGGAGCAGAGACTGACCCACCGCCGCCACTTAGTGTAACGTTAGCCGTTAGCATGTTGACACACCTGGCACAGACCTCTGACCTGCTGCAGCTGGTGTGGCGTCATCAGCTTCAACCTCCCACTAATGTTACAAGTAGGGCGGTTCTTCCTCATGTTTATATCGCCTTCGTCTTCTTCACACTTGTTCCTCTCAAGTTTCTCTCTCTTGACTTCATGAATTCCTTTTTACTTCACATCATTGTAAGTCTCCTCTCGTCCTCCCTCTTCCTTCAATGTCCCAGGAGAGACATTGGAGCAGCAGGTTCCTCGTCACCTCCCCAAACCTTCCTCCTCCTTCTCATCTTCAACAAGCCGCCTCCGTGACTTCAAGGAGACCATGAGCAACTTCATCCACAGCAGACCCCTCTCCTCCTCTTCCTCCTCCTCTTTACCAGCTGCCGTCCTCTCCTCTGAACTCACCTCGTCCAACAACCACCTGTCCGCCGCCTCCGGTGCTGCTGCCTCCTCCTCCAACAGTCCACCCAACGACTGGGAGGCCGACAGCACCAGCAGTGAGTCCAAGTCCAGCTGCTCGGGAGGAACGGGGCCAGGGAGGTGCCGGCCGGCGTGGAAGCCCCGGAGGGAGGCGCTCAACATCGACAGCATCTTCATCTGCGAGAGGCGCCGGCAGGCCGGCTACAGCCCCCTCGGAGCCTCCCTGCCCAATGACTGCGGTCCGGCCTCGGGGGGAGCCGGCGCCTCCTCAGCCCGGCAGGACGGCACGTCTGTCGGACCGGGATCCTCATGGACTCTACCGACCCCCTCCAGCGGCAGGGGGGCTGGAGTTGGACCAGCAAGAGGTGCAGAGCTGCTGCCTCCTCCTCCCAGGCTGATCCAGAGGATGGAGAGCGGGTACGAGAGCAGTGAGAGGAACAGCAGCAGCCCTGTCAGCCTGGACCTGAACCTGAACCTGAACCTGGACCTGGACCTGGGAGAGAGGTGAGACATGAACCTGGATCCAGTTCATCGGGTTTCAATTTCATGTTGCATGTGACTCAACATATAAATAATAATAACTTGGGACTGTTGGCATTCATGTTCCAATGTAAAACAAATCTTTGAATCAGATTACAACACAGCGCCGCGAGCGGACATGTTTTAATGGATCATCATCAACACATCAAAACAATCAGCTGAGTGTCGATGTGAAGAACGATTCAGATATTAGCTGACACAGGATGATGGATCTCAGATGAAAGTGTTGGATTAAAGGATCGACACGTCTGGTTTCTAGTTGTAGAACCAGTTTTTACAAATTGACACGTGGCCCCGTCGTACGTGTCAATTTGTCGTACCAACGCGCGGCCCCGTCGTACCAACGCGCGGCCCCGTCGTACCAACGCGCGGCCCCCCCGTCGGTCGTACGAACTCGCGGCCCCGTCGGAGGACGTGTTAAATGTCAGAAAATAAAAGTTTCTCCTTCCCGTTATATTTCTCGTCACTCGCTGCCTCTCAGAATCGTGTTCAGAACATTTTGTTGAGACGTCACATGAATCAGTGTGTTGGTCTCTCGTCTTCAGGGAGTGCGTCGTGAAGAAGCCGTCATCGACTTCCTCTTCCTCAGGACCATCGTGGAAGAACAACCGGTGGAAGAGCAGCGGAGCTCTGGGGCAGGAGGTCAGCTCGACCTGTAAGGATCCTTTGGAAGACGTCTGTCTGTCTGTGTCTTTATGAAAGTAACATTAATGATTGTCTGACCTGAAGCCATACTGAAAACTCTCTATGAACAGCGCCTCCTGCAGGCCGCAGCGAGCTGGACGAGCTGCAGGAGGAGGTGCTGAGGAGAGCGAGGGAGGAGGAAGACCAGCGGCAGCATGAGAAGGAGAGGGAGGCGGCTCTCGGCTTCAACCCCCGACCCAGCAAGTACCTGGACCTGGACAAGCTACAGATCCAGGGTGATCCAGCACACACACACACACACACACTCACACACATATACACACTCACACACACAAACTCACACACACACACGGAAAAACAGTAGGTTTGTGGTCAGCAGATGCATTAGACAACAGGAATGTTCCTCATTGAGTCGCTGAAAGGATCTGACTCACACACACACAAAAGACACAAAGGCCTGTCTGGTAACAACGCGTGCGTGCGTGCGTGCGTGCGTGCGTGCGTGCGTGCGTGCGTGCGTGCGTGCGTGCGTTTCCAGCTGGCGACTCGTCACTTTCTGTCTGCTTGTTGTTTATTGTTTCCTGCTGCAAGTTAGACGTCTGACTGTCAAGGACAACATTCAGTTATGCTGCACAGAGTCCTGAGTATCTGTGTGTGATCTGAGTCAATCAAAACAGTAAACGCACTATGAGAGCCTGGAGAGTCAACCAACATAGTAATGGTGCAGCCTTCCTCACTATAAAGGTATATAAGGTGGAACTGCAGAGTGGCTGATGTTTCTCTGCAGGTTCGTCACTAATACATTACACACTGTTACACACTGACATTATTACTCTGACACATCTGATACTCCTTCGTGGAATTATTTTATCCATAAGGAACAACAGTTCTCACTGATCAACAGAAAAGGTTTATTGAAACGTGTGATCTGGTTCTGTAGGTAAAGGTGACTGTTACGAGCGGTGTGTATCAGAGGCCGAGCTTCTGCTGGACCAATCGGTGCGTCTGGAGCAGGCGGGCGAGGTCGCTGCTGCGCTTTCAGCAGTCAATGAAGCAGTCTGTAAGCTCCTCCCACTCCTTCTGAACCCGCCTTCTCTTTATACCTGCAACACATGTCTGCTGCCAACCCACACACACACACACACACACTCCTCTGCTCGGTTACCAATGACAAGTGTTCGTGCGTGTGTGCGTTCCAAATCAATATCCTGCCTTTACTTTGACGGGGTGTATCAGCAGGAAGTTGATGTATAAGGTAGCCTTGGGTGATACTGATTTTTTTAAACCAGTATTTTGATGTAGATTTTACTGTAATATTCGGTGTTACTGACCAATTAAAAACAGTTGTAATAGCGTCCGTGATAGACTGACTTTCCCCAAGATCTGAATGCTATATTTCTTTTAGCCGCTAGATGGCAGTAGCGGGTATTATAAGAGACAGACAGCACACTGTGGGTCGCATGCATGCAATATAAAACCATTTTTTAAATAACGAAACAAGCCAAGGACAAAAACGTATGATGAACCAACAAGGTAACAACATTTATTAGTCTACACATGGAACCGGAGTTCAATAACAGTGGGCATAAAGCCTGAGTGCAAAATATTGTAAAGTAAAGTAGACTATCAATGGAACAATCCTGGATGTGGAGGATGTTTGGGGCTTCGGGAGCCGGTTAAACTCACGGGGATGATTCTTCTCCAGGTGACATTTCAAATTACTTGTATTCCCCCCTTTCGCTTTGACATCTCTCATGCAAAGCTTGTACACAACTACATCGCTGTTAGCTGGTTCTCCTTTTTCATTCGGCTGGAAACCGAAATGCTTCCAAACAGGATCATTTCCATCCGTTCTCCAGTTTGCTGGGACTTGTCTCTCTCCACGCCGCCATGTTTGTTTACCTTCCTTCCTGTTAGCATCACGTGACCGCCGCTCCGCTCCGACCGCTCGTCCCCGTAATAGAATGCTGTCAGCGGCATTAATTACACATTGTAGTTGTTTAAAATGAAACGGAAATCTGAAATAGACGGTTTCCAAATGTCCGACTGCGTTTTTGATTCATCAAACTTCTTCGTCACAATTTCATTACTATAAAAATGAATCTACCAAAATAAAAGCTTCGCTAAGAAAATAAATTGAAGGCAGTTTGACTCCAGTTGTTTCGATATTTTTAGTTTTAACCTTTTGTTCCATCTGGATATAATTTCACCATATCATCATTTTAATATCCAGCACTTCTCATCTAATTCCCTTCTCACACACACACACACACA
>CAAKHC010012013.1:10023-23179 GCA_901007825.1 Macroramphosus scolopax
GAGGGAGAGAGAGAGAGAGAGAGGGGAGGGAGGGGGAGGGGGAGGGGGGGGGGGGGGGGACTGCGGCTCTAATGTGCAGCTCTGGTTAAACATTGGCCAGGAGTTTGCCTTCCGCCTTCTGTTGTTTTTACACTAAAGGTCCAGCAATTGTTGCGGCCATTATTGACTTAGTAATTAAAGTATTTTAACGTTGGGATTCTGTAATCATTACATATGCTGCCATCTGTCCCTGCGCCGCTGGACGAGCACCTGAGATGGATTTTTCTCCCCCGAGGAGATAAAAACCGATGAAGAAGGGAGGAGGGAGGGAAAACATCACAGACATTCATCTAACAGAGTCTCAGAACTGATTCATCCTTTTCAGCTTTTATTAAATTCATTGACTAAATATATAAATAGTTTTTTTAATTAAATATCTTGCTAATAATAAAATGTGTTTAATTGGAAGAGTTTTTATAAATGTTATATTTTTGTGTCACGTAGGAGAAATAATAATAATAATAACAATAATATTATAATATAATAATAATATTAATAAAAACCTTCCACTGTTGAGGGTCAGTTTAATAGAAACAGAACCTAAATGCCACATGTGATATTAAAGAAAAGATAATAACAGAGAATATAAAAGCTTGAAAAGCTCTAACATATTATGTCCATGTGTTGTCGACATAACCTGATAAATATCCACCACAATGAACCACAGTATTACAAATATCTTCTGAAGGAAAATATGAATAAATTATTTATATTAAGACAGGAAACGAGTTGCAGCTGTTTTAAAATAATGAAATTATATAAATATTTTCTCTCTAGTCAGTCACACAAGTCTTTCAAGGAGCTTTTTATGGAAATTATTAGGGAAATAAAAATAAAGTGCTGTTCAGAAGTCAAAATGTTTCCTTAGAGAACAGTGAGTAAACTGTTTGTAATTCATATTAAATATATATTATTTAAAAAAACTGACTTCAACTCTGAAGATTTTTCTCGTCATTTTCTAAATAAATAAAATAAATATTGATTTTTAATAAAACAGATTTTGAACAACATTAACTCTCTAAGAAAAAGAGAATCCAGTCAGGGAGGATGTTTGTGTGAGTCTTATCGTCCGATCACGTCCCATCTGGTCCAGGACTCACAAACGTCAAGAGGAGGCGTGTTTCCTCCTTTAACTGAGGTCACCGTGGTGTTACATTAACAGCCCCCCCCTCCCCCCCCTCCTTCTCCCTATCTTTCTCAGGTCTTCACCACATTTTGGTAAACGCTTTTATCTGGCTCACATCTTCCTCCTTTGTGCCTCGGAGACACCAAATCATTGCAAATAAAAACCTCCTTGATCTTCAGCCTCTCAATTGTGTTTCCTTCTTTTAATCTCAGCGGTTTGACACGAGGCCTCAGAATCAGATGAGATAAAAGATGACACCAGCTGTTCTGCTCTGTTCAGTGTTGTTATAGTAAGTGAGGGAATATCTAGATAAATCATCTTACAGTGGGTTTGTATACGTCTAATCACTGGACCAATAATTGGAGCTGCAGCAACTATTATCTGCCAGGATGATGTTTCAACTATTTCTCATTTAGTTTATTTTCCACTTAAGAGGTGACACTCTTCCTCTCTCATCTCTCTGCCGGCCTCGACTCACCGTCTCACGTTCTCTATGGAGCTCCTCTCCCGGCAGCGGCAGGGAAAAAGGGACGATACAGGAGCCCCATTGCTTTCCATTATGAAGCAACTTAAAGGTTAGTGACCATGTTGGAAAGTACATAAACTTTACTTCAGCTTTTGGGTTTAAATTTTTAGATATGAAGCGCTTGCTTGTTTGTTCAGAACCACATTGGACCTTGAAGACCAGTCGTGATCTACCTGAGCAGCAGGTCTTCACTCCCAACGCCTCCTCTTTTAGTGAAAAGTTCCCCTGTTCAAACTTAAAAGACTTTATTCATAAAAAACAGAAGAAGCTCCGAGACATCATCGAAACTGCAGAAACAAAAGCCGTGTTTGTCATTATTTCCTCTCCTTGTCAAACACGTCCACCTCCAAGTCTCCTGTAAAGCAGCCTGATTGCTTTTGTGTAATCTTGCTGACAGACAAACAGATGCAGGCGAGAACATCCGAGACAGTTTTATAAAAGAAGTTTACAGCTCGATAATCCACATCATCATATAAATAGACGTCTTTCTCTTGCTTCTCTTTGTCTGGAATATATTAGAGTAGTTGTTAAACTGTCGTTCTTTTATTAAATAAATACAAATATGTTTCTGTTATTGCTTTAAGCAGAAGTCTCCTGGCGCAGGTTCATACTGTACCAGTCTGAATGTTTGGGTTTGACTTTGTTGTCCTTGTTGCACCTGATCCCCCCGAGTCTCTCCGCTGTGCTTGATTTGATCCAAACCACCTCGATGCAACAGTTCATGCATGCGTCTGCTCTGAGGGCAGCTGGACTCCGAACATAACAACCAGTTTTATGGTCATTGCACTCCTCCTGCGCCCATGAAGACGGTGTTGATGGGGGGCAGCGAGGACACCAGGTCCTGCACATCTGTGGACGAGGACACCCGCTGCTGGGACAGCAGGGCGTCCTGCGGCGTGAACGGAGAGGGAACGCCGTACATGCAGGGAGCCGATCCTGATGAGGGAAGGGAATGATCTGGGCAGGAAACAGGAACATAAAAGACTTAACTTTATCTCTTTTCTGGATTACTTGTATTGAAAATGCCGCAGAGTTCACAACAACATCAAAGAGTCTTAATTGTGTTTTGCATCCATTCAGTCCCGCCGCTCATCGGTCCTCACCTGGTCCAGTGTCGGCCTCGCTGAAGAACGCCCCCGCTGTCTTCCTTCCAGGCTCGTCCAAGATGTTGAGGGGATCGTGGACTTCGGAGTATGTTGGAGGGAACGAGCGGAGACTGCCGACGCTGCTGATAACGGACACGTGCTGTTCACCCAGTGATGTCATCCGCTGGCTGTCCAGGTAACCGCTGTTGCCATAGTAACCTAGCACAAGAGGAAAGTTTGTCTGCAAAGTCGTCTTTAGATGAAACATTCATATTCATTTATAATACATATATAATATATAAGTGTGAAGAGTGAAGACATTCAAACCAAAGACTGCAGGGTTGAACTGCAGAATCCAATGACATATTCAAGCTACTCACATTGTGCATATTCTACATTTGTTTCCTTGTATTGCAACAACAGACAGAGTTCTTTCTCCTGTCAAAGTCTTCCTCACCACTTTGTCCTGTTGCAGAGTAGGTCTGTCCCTGACAGCTGGCACCTGAAGGGTTCAGTCCCGTCCCAACAAAGCCAAACCCGTCCGCTGAGTCGAGTATCTGAGCATCCAGCCCCTGTTCACTCTGAACCGGATCTGAGCCTGAACTGTAGCCGGATGTGGGTCGGACCGCGGCGCCGAAAGATGTCAGGGAGCAGCTGGAGGGGTGATGATGTCCGCTGCTGTAGAACACGTCTTTGGGGAGGTGCTGGTCCGTGAAAGAAGGATACCGGGAGAGGTGATAGGCCAGGGACGAAGTCTGAGCTGAAGCTAGACACTGGTTCTGAGTCGGAGGCCTGAACACAGACGACACCAACCATCAGGCACGATGATCACAAGAAGTAACAACAAGGGCGAATCAATGCTCATGAGAATTCAGACAAGAGGAAGCTTAATGCAACAATTTTAGAAAACAAATCAATCAGTTTTAAATTTGCCTCTGACCAAAGGGGGATTACAGTTTCTGCAATGACAACATCAATGAATGAATAACGTCATGTGACCTGAGCGCCGGCTGGTAGCCGGAGGTCGAGGAGCCGCTGGCTGCGGGGAAGCAATTGGCGCTGGTATGAGGTAAGCAGTTGTACAGGGTCTCCGGGAAGGAAGAGCAGGGACTGGGATTGGTCAGGACACCGAGAGAGAGGTGAGAGGAAGAGGACGAGGGGCAAGACAAGGAGGAAGAGGAGGAAGACGTCAGGGGTCTCCCCGCCATCGGCCCCTGGTTGATGACGGAGCCTCGGTGCACTAACGCTGCCGGAGAGATGGGGGGTGTCATGAGGGGAGCGGAGACATGAGAGAAGTCCATCTGGCCACCTGTGATGGGGAGAACATCTGGATTGTATTTAAGCTGATTATTGTTTCTTCAGGTAGAATCCGAATACGACACCACACCCACCTGACATGGTGAAACCAACAGAATCGGTCGCCTGGTAGACGACTGTGCTCGTCTCCAGACCTTGCTGCTGATTGGTGGACAGCGACATGTAGGCGTGTCCTCCCAGAGACTCGTTCTTCACTGATTGGTCAACGGCAGGGCCGGCCTTGTTGCGATTGGCGAGGAAGCAGGAACTGGGCGAAGCCAGAAACGCTGCTTTACTGGCATCTGAAGGTGACAAAGGAAATCCAGTAATTAATGTAGAACTGGAGTTCCAGTTTATTTCTGTCTTTATCAGCTGGTATACAACAAACCTTTTACATTACAGGTATACTTTTTAAGGATGCTAACCAGCTCGCCCCGGACCGGCGTGTCCTGTAATACCACTGAATACTTCAGGTGGCGACAGAGAGACACTGTAGCACGAAGGAGCTGCAGCTCTGCTCCGATATCTCCAGAGCTCTTCCCTTCAATCCATGTGTGATAATAATCTATTGATATATAATAGTATAACAATCACAGGGTACGTCTGTTTGCACTGAGCACTTTAAATTTGATTTTTATTTTATTATGTCTACATACTTTTATTTAAGGATTGAAACTTTTATTTTTTGCTACTGGGCATTTATTGATGTGTTAAAGTGTGCAAATACTTATCTTGATCTTATGTCATTTTATTGTTGTAACTTGTCCACGAGTAGATGAAGCAGATCTGCTGTCATCAACTCTCTACTATCAGTTTGTTTGTGGTGACAGCTGTGATCCACTGTGCACATGTTTCCTCTTCTTGTCCTTCACCTGGTCTAAATATCTCACAGGATTTCTTTGTGTGTTGCCTGATACCTGCATTTTTCATATATTTGTCCAGGAGGTTGTGCAGGTCCTGCTCCTTGTCGTTGTTGAACTGAGTCTCCAGAGCCAACAGGATGTATTCGTCCAGCAGCATCCTGATCAGATGGAAGGAACCTGTCGGTGTCAAAGCACGAAGACACAAAGTCGGGGTAGAGATGAAGATGAGAACCTGAAAGTCTTGTGTATCTGCTGTTTGACCTGCAGGGTCGCAGGTTTGAAGCTGCCTGTGTTTTAGCTGCGCTGGAACCTCAGAGAAGAACCTCACCGAATGGTTTGTGTTTATTCGTGTACACAAACTCTGTGTGCGCGTGTTTGAACAGAGAGCACGCGACCTGCAGATAAGACTGTTTAATCAAGGTGAGTCCGGCCATTACAATTTATGGCGCTATTGTAGCAATCTGCTGCAAGCTGTGTGTGTGTGTGTGTGTGTGTGTGCATTAGACAGGTTCTTCCTATGCCCATGCTGCACCCATTAGACGGGTTCCTCCATGCTGCACCCCTCCAACAAGTTTGGTGGATATCGTCTTGAATTTGTAACTTTTTAAAAACTGTCTCTGATGGAAGTTGTGTGACTTTGTATCGTGCAGAAATGGAAGTCGACCCTGCGTTCATTCCTTTTCTCACCGAAGCTGGAGGCGTTGTTGAGCGTGAGGTTGTGCATCACTCTGGCTCCGAAAAAACTCCACCTGAGCAGGAAATCCTGAGCTCTCTTCTTCACTGACCGGCCACTCTGCTTCCCAGGCTGATCAGAGACAGAAAACAAACGTGGTTGACGTCACAAGATGACCTTTGAAGGAGCGTCAGGTGAGTTTGTCCACACATACCTTGATGACTTTATGCTCCACGACAGAGTCCGACCATTCGATGAAGGACTCCACTGTGGCGTTCTTCCTCAGCAGCTCCTTCAGCTCCTGAAAGACGGTAATGGCGTCATCTGCAGGAAAAAACCCCCAGTTAGTGAATCTTCCATTTCCATCATGTCACCTTGAGGACGTTTAAGCATCTCTCTTACACTCGGAGTAGATGTCTGGGTCCTGGTCCCCAGTCGCTGTTATACTGAGCAGAGGCTGCGAGCTGATGCTGCTCAAATCTACGTTGTCGATATCCAATACCATGTTGGTCACCATCGTCTGGTCAAACAGTGCCGGACGAGCTATCTGCATTTAGGGCGTGATAAGAGAAGACCGGAGGATGGACGGGAGGGAACATTCACATGTGATCATTATTGTTACACTGTATTAATACAGAATGATACTGGATGAATATGGTACCTGTGCCAGGTGTAGGAATGAGGTCTGTCTCTTCAGGGACGACACAAAGCGGCGTGCGATGGGGAGTTTCTTGGCTGCAAGGCATTCTGGGAGGTTCTCCAGGGAGGAGGCGAGCCAGTGCTCCCAGTGTTTGGCGAAGCTGCGGATGTCTGCTAACAGACTGAAGAACAATATTTAAGGGTGGAGGTACGTAGCGTTAGCAAATGTTCTTATTTTGTATTTTTCATTGAGCTTCAGCGGAGGTCAACAGAGTGAATCGTTGATCCTCCATTCAAGTGTTGTTGGTCTAAACTGGACATGAGATTCAAATCTAACGATTGTGTCGAGAAATCCTTCAGGAGAGGAAACAAACCTTTCGGGCATCTCTTGCATTGTAGCAGGAATCAGAACATCTGTTAGAACCTGAGAAGGGAAACATCAGTTTGAAAAGATAAATACCTTCAAATTCAAACTGTTCTCAAGAATACAGAACAGGAATCAGTTCATCAAATGCCTTCTACCAAGTTATTTCAGACCATTTTGTGACTGTTTGCCCTCCATGTTTGTTCTGCTGTACTGGAGATTGTGTGCATGTGCTTTTGTACACTGACGATAGTCATACCAAAAACATTTTAAGCTTCCTACATTATATGTACACAATGTTTGCGCCTCGAGTCATTACGTTATAGCCTCATAATTAAAATTGAGAAACAAACCTTATAAAGGATGGAGTCGCAGAAGCAGAAGATGTCGACGATGATGGGGTTTTCCATCAGCGGCAGCAGGTGGTCGGGCATCCCCTGCCAGAAGTGGAGCAGGAAATTCTGGATCTGAGACAAAATATTTGAAGAGTTGGAGTGGAGAGGAAACTGTCCTCTTCAATGGCATTAAATACAAAGTGGAAACAATAAAATGCTCTCATGTGACAGTAATGGTCACCTCCTCAAAGTTGACATTAATGGCATTGTCCAAGATGCACTGGCAGTGTGTTTTATACATCATGATGAGGGTGTCCACCTGCAGGAGGAAAGTGGAGCTATGACATCATGAAAACATTTTGTCGAATCAACATTATTCTCATTATAATGCCGAATTTCTTGCGTTACAACATGAAACTGTTCCTGAATATTAATGACATGTGGCCACCAACCTTTTCTCTGGAGATGCTTCCCTGCAGCAGAAGATGCTGAGCACTGGGGAAGTCGGGAAGCAGAGTTCCCGTCTTAGAGCTCAGAGAGTATTTCCTGGTGAAACCTCCCTGCAGAACGTTGGAACGTCAGGAAACTTATTCTTCACTGTACTCTGATATCAAGGGTTTAATTTAAGTGAGAGAATCATAATCACCTCATTCTTCAGCTTGCTCCCAGAAAATCTGCAATCGAAGAAAAACTGATTTGAACTCAGATAAATACACGTCAACTTTAAAAAATGTAATCATCACTTATCCAAATAGACTTTAGGAAGAGACAATGATCACTATAGCAGTCCGTGACAAAACTGAAAGCAAGAAAACGATATCTGATCTACACAAACGGGACACAATAATACATCGCAGCATCATCAGCATAAGATCACATGCGCAGGTTGAGAAGAGGCTGGACAACATGTCAAACGAACTAATACCTGGTCAAACCTTTTCCAGAATACACAGAGTGATAGTACGCGCTGCTCTCTTTGATGCCGATACCATAGTAATGATACCTGTAGGAAGATGATCAAAGTGAACATCTGGGATTTAAGTAATGGCACTGCAGTATGTCGACATTTTACAAGTGTATTTTTAATCACAAAGGTTTTGAAAAAACTCAATTTACAAAACAAATATGATGGCATCAGAAAGTGAAATGTGTTTACTTGGAGTGTCCTCTGGTTCCCAGTCTTCTCGTCGTTAGAAGAGGAAACTTCTGTCGGATCGTCTGATGATTAGATTAATATGGATTAAATCAATATCAGCCCGATGCTACGAAATTCACAAATTATTTTTTCCATGTCAAATTTCAAAGCTGATCTGACTGATGTCAGATAGTTGCTGTCTTTATCACCCAAACATCCGTACCGAGGCTAATGACAATATGAGATGACGTCAATATTACTCGGGAATATAGACGTCATATTACGGTTACTTGGGACACAGACATCAGTTCAGTCAGCAGGAGGCCGCTGTTCAAGTCCAATTTGTAATTCCAACATCAAGTAAATATTGTTTTTGTGTTAACTAAAGTAATGTAAACATAAAGAGCGGAACACAATGTTTACCCAACCCTTCCTAACCCGACCCAATACCCATCATATATTATCACGGGAGATGGAGACTTTTTCTGTCTCTTTATACAAAACAAACACACCTTTCCAAACGTCGCAGCGCAGGCCGGCTCCAGTTTCTCCTTCCTGCAGAAGTCCAGATAGTGAGCGTAGAGGATACAGCGGGGCAGACACACTCCTTCACACACGATATAATTCTCCTCCAGCCTGGTGACACAAATCATTGACAAGAAAAATCAACACATTGAAGATACACAGAACACAGCAACACACAGGGAGTTTGAGTTGTTGGGCAGAAAACAGGAAGCGGAGAAGATTTCAGAAAGTAAAATAAACATCATTTCATCCTATATTTTAACAATATAGAAATATCGGGGTCAGTTTTCTTGTTCTATGAACCTCTAATCTTCTGGCTTCCACATCAGGGCTACTTGTGGACTGTCTCATCGTTATATTTGGGACGAGTGTAAGTGGGCTGTGTCATCCATCAACGGGTCAGGCAAATACTGATATGTTGGACAATATTGAAGAAAACTACTGCATGCAATCTGACCTTCAACCATAAAGACAAGGCTCTGTGTGTTATTATTGTCACCATGCATGCACAGCTCAGACTCCCTGCAGGCGGGTGTTAAGTAGCTGCAGTGACACGGCCTTACCACTGCAATGTGAGCTGGGTCTGTTTCTTCTTGTCTTTGATAATCTGACTGATGCTCTTTCTGGACGAGGAGACGTTCTGTTTGATGGTCAGGTCTGGGTTATAGTCCACCAGGTCCTGGTCTTCCTCAGAGGATGGTGTCTCGTTACTGTCCTCTGCTTCTGAGAAAACCACAGGGACAAATCAGAGTAGCTGTATAATGAGGTGAATTACAGGTCTGGTCTTTGCCTCGATTAATAACTTCTTCATGTTTGTTTCTAACAAAGCTCCAGGCAGGATAGTGAGAGATATAGAGCATACAGCAGTTTAGAGAAGAACACAGGCAAAGATTTGTCTCCTGTTCTACATATTTGCTTTCAAGTTTACTTTTTACATGTGAACTTGAATGCAATAGTACCAGTATCTAACTGAGTTTATTTAATTATATTTGACTTAACTCAGTGTTCATCTTCTCCTGCTGCTTTGGGTATTTACATCATCAGTTCACTCGTGAAAATATTTGAGGAGAAATTAATGTAACTTGCAATTTTAGCGCCAACATGTGGCCGAATTGCGTCGTTGTTCCAGCAGACTTCAACCCTCTCCATTGAGGTTAAATTATCATCGCAGACTTTTTTGTGAAGATTATTTTAAGAGAACATATAAGGATGAAGGATAATACTTACTGTCAGAATGATATCATGATATGTAAAGTTTGATCTAACTCCAGCAGCAGCTTCTTTACCTGATTTAATCCCAGAGTCATCCTCCTGATGAAAATGTGTTCGTCCATTAAAGTCTGTGTGTGTCTCCTCTGGTGAGCTGCACAAAGTCTTGGTTAAAGAGTGAATAAGAAACTCTCTGGTTGAACTCTCACTGTTGCGCTTCATTGGCATGGTGACGTTCAATTAGGAGAAATCAAACAATCCACTGCAGATCATCTGCCTTCAAGACTGTGAACCAGCTCTGCACACAGATTAATCCTTAAATAGTGTTTGCCAACGCCGGCTTCACACAAATCCAGGAAAGAAACACCCCGTCCAGCATCTTTGTTCGTTTGTCTCTGAAGCTGAAGACAAGGACTCTCAGCGCTGGTGATAAACCAGTCAGAGCAACCTCAGACTAGTAAAGCAGAGCTGTGGAAAGGCAGAGCTAATGAAGCCATGGATGCATTCATCATATTTACAGAGGACCGGGGCTAATCCAGGTTATTAATGATTAACAGAAAAACCCTCATCCATCTGTCCATCCGTCCAGGCTGCCTCCCACAGTCAGCTGTCTGTTTACAAACTAGATGTGTATAAAACACACAGGGATTTGAGTACTTCTGATACTTTATTTTGACTATTTTAGACATAAATACCTGTATATGCATCCTGATTGAGATGATTGTGTCACCTGTTTATGGGTTCACGTCAAACTCTGTTTTTATTTCACGTGCACCCAACACACTATAGCTGCAATTACTAATTAGTTTCATGAATATTTTATCATTGTTTTGATTAATTGATTGATCATTTGATGTTTACAAATGTCAGAAAATAGTGAATAGAAATTGCAGAAATACTGTATTTTGTCCTAATGCACCAAAACAACAACAAAAGTAGTTAATTTGGAATGACAAAACAGAGAAGGTGAATTATCCGAAATTGGCAGCAGTAGGTTTGGAATTTTTCCTTGATGAATAATTTATTATTGTTAGAATACTCAGAACTGCTCTGTGTGAGAGTTAAGAGGTAGTTCTCGTGAGAAGCAGGAAAATAAAATGAATTAAACCGTGTAAAGGACTCGTTTATGACATTAATATTTAGCCCAGAACCAAAGAAACTGGGTATATTGGTACCAGTAATAGATTTAATGTCATTCTAAAAGTGTTACTATTTGACATTTTCTTCAACCTTTTCCTTATATTAACTGTTTAATTATTGTTTTCAGCTCCTTTTAGGCCAGATCTCATCTATTACCGCTAAAAGATGCAGTTTCCCTTCTATTAATTACAGTTTTAGGAATATTTCTTTTGTATCCAGTTTTGTTTCACATTTGTGTATTTTATTACATTATGGATTATTTACGTGATTTCTTTAGATATTTATCTATCATATTCTAGTTCCTCTGAATTTAAAATAAAGATTGGGGGGGGGGGAGGGAGCGAGAGAGAGAGAGAGGGAGCGAGAGAGAGAGAGAGGGAGCGAGAGAGAGAGAGGGAGCGAGAGAGAGAGAGAGAGAGAGAGAGAGAGAGAGATGGATGGATGCTGGTGGAGTGGCAAGAACAAAGATTCAGAGGGATGGCTGACATTAGCCTTTCTGTATGTAATGGTACAATATTGACGGGGCGATCACACAAACGTACGCAGGAATTACCAGACCTTACTTGATGAGAAAAAAGTTCTGAGTTATGAACCACAACTATGTTTACATGCATCTGCAACCACGTGTCTGTCACGGCTTCATGGACAGGAAACTGTATGTGAACTGTGACACACGGTTTCCTCTGCAGCAGTGAGAAGGTCACTGACAACACTGTGTCTCTCAGTACGGATGTCCGGCTGGCGACGCTCCCCGGCAGCTCACCTTGGCGAAGCGATGGTTGTACTGGCCCACCACCGCCGGGTCCGGGCAGTCCAGCTTCTTAATGATCTCAGCGCTCTGGTTGAGCTGGGTGAAGATGTCCACCACCGAGCTGGAGAACAGGGCGTGCTCGGACGTCTGCTGGAACTGTGGAGGGATGACAAGACTCGCCTTAACTCAAGTTATTATTTCATGGCTAAAGCCTCAGATGTGTTATTGCACTGGTGCAGATGGAGGCGGTCCCTTTTTACTGGGTGGTAGTTAAGAGCCTCTTGCTCCAACATCCTTCTACATTTAAACCTGCAGCAGCTGGACTCTGCCTGGTGTTCTGTTTGTAAGTTACAATTCTTCCTGCTCTCTTTCTACTGAATCTGAATGGATCATGACATCATCCACCTCGGTGGCAGAGATCTTTGCAATAAGTCAATAAAACTGTGAGTCATTCAGTCGGTTGTCTCTCTCTCCTCTCTCTCTCCTCTCTCTCTCTCTCTCTCTCTCTCTCTCTCTCTCTCTCTCTCTCTCTCTCTCGGGGGTCGGACATCGTTAGTGAATGTCACCCTCAGTTAGGCAACATACAATAAAGAAAAAGTCTCTAATAGCCAATTAAGGTGGAGTTGACGATGTGGAGTGTCCACCTCCTCGTTGAAGAGCCTTTTCCTGTCCCGGTTTTCTTAATAAAAAGACTCCCTGAGGAACGATAGAGGACGTCCGAGGTCTCTGAAGATAAACTGCAGCTTCAGCAACAACAGCAGAGGAGTGAGAGACGACACCTGTCCATCATCCTCTTCATCACACAAACACCTTCACTGTCCTGTCAGCTGTTGGAAGGAACATGTTTCTACTTTCTTAACATCTTGCAAGTCAGTCTTCTACTTCTCATATCCGACGTCCTTCGTCCCACGTCAGATGTTTGCAGTGATATTAGACAACAGACAGTTTTGTGAAGGAGACTTGTGAACTTAAAAAGAGACGATTGTATTCTGCAGATTCTATGAAATGATTTAAAGGACATAAAACGTCTGTTCTGCTCGCAGCCTGATGACTTCACTCAGAGGGTGTGAGGTTCATCATGTCCCCATGAAACTGAAGGACACGACATTAACAGGCCTGTGTTTGCCATCTTACCCACCAGATGCAGTCACATCTGTGGAGGACTCAGACTCTAAGAGCTGTTTTTATGTTAACATAACTGAGCTGTGAATGACAAAGAACAGAAGGTTTTCTTTGCACATGCATCTCTTCCTCTCCGACTCACCCCTTCTCTCTTGTCCCTCTCGAGCGCGCCATGCATGAACTCCATGGACACCTCCTCGTTCTCCGCCAGCCAGGCCAGGACGAACTGGAGGAACCACCTGAGAGAAGGAGATGGATGGAAACACGACATGAATCCACGGAACTATTCCTCGTGTTACGACAAGATGTGTTGCTGGCTTGCAGATTA
>CAAKHC010012013.1:31642-47097 GCA_901007825.1 Macroramphosus scolopax
GACAGGTCCTCATTTCTCATTACAAGAGATAAACCAATTTGCAGGCTGTTCATAGTTCAACAGCCCCGCCCACCTTTCAGCACACTAATTTGAATGTTTCCTGATTGGATTGTGCAGCGTACAGACACACACACACACACGCACGCACGCACACACACACACACACACACACACACATACTTACGTCATGGCCTGGTAGATGGACTCGATGCCGTAGCGCATCGCGAACTCATCCACGACATCCTGCTGCACCTCGTCAAAGTAAACCTTCCAGGCGTCGTCTCCTTGTGCTTGAGGGATCTTCACCACGCCTGCTCCCTCCACGTCCGTGGAGAAGTGGAACGTGTTCTAGAAAGAAAAGGAGAGGAGACGTGTTGGGGGGCTGTGATGGTGATGATGATGATGAGCCGGGTCTCCAACAACGTTCATTTACTCTGGAGTTTGGGAGACATGTGAAAGTTGGGTCCAATATTTCCTTCGTTGTCTACGAGGGAAAAGAATTGTTGACAATCTGAGCTCATGTTCACGTCTCCACTCAGAGTGAGTAGACTCGGGACCTGCCGCTGCTCTCCTGAAGGGGCGGGGCTAAACACAGCTGACACGGAGACAGGAAGTGACTCTTGATGTCTTCTGATCTGTTTCTGCCCTCTCGGTTGGATACAAACATTTACAGAAACCTTTTTACTCTGTTGATGCAGGTCAGCTGTAGATTCTGACTTTAGCTCATCACTGACGGTCCCAGTTCTACAGTACATGTGTGTGTGTGTGTGTGTGTGTGTGTGTGTGTTACCTCATGAAGGCAGGTGTACTGTACGTGGTAGGGGGCCACTTTTTCCTCTCCCTCGATTTCCACGCTGATATGAAGACGGATGGCGCCAGACACCGCCGACTTGTCAGTTCGCTTCTCTGGAAGCAGACACACACACACACACACTCACAATCAGGATACGATCCCCCCACACACACACAGTTTCCCTCTAATACCATGAACCTGAGGGACAACATACCCAGGTTGTACCAGACGTCCATCTCTCCGCTCAGCGTCCGGACCTCGATGATGCTCTGGCCCAGGAAGTCATCAGACTCCCTCTTCAGGCGCTGCTTCATCCGTGACTTGATGTCGTCGTCCTCGTCCCAAACTCGCAGCTTGATACGATCCGATGAGTTGTGGCACTCGCTGTGAAGACATGATGAAAATATTTGGAGTCGCAGCACAAGTTGAGATTTATTTCGGGGAAGAACCTGGAAGCTTCTTAAACTTATTCAGGGAGACGAGTCGCAGCTGAAGAGAAACCACGAGGCTGCACTCACAAGCTGAACTTCTCCTCCCAGACCGGGTTCAGGTTTCCATAGATGGTCTTTGTTCTCTTCTTGGTCTTGCCAACCTGGATGGTGACGTACGGGTCACTGGAGCCCGTCCTGTCCTTGGCCTGGAGACCCTGCGCACTCACAACTGATCACACACACACACACACACACACACACACACACACAAAGACAGACTTGCATAAGAACAACAAACACCTACCTGATCGCATCATGTTTCTGTTTCTCATTCGCACACCAAAAACATGAGATCTCACCCACACAGTTATGCAAAGCATCATCGTAACACGATTCTCCTGACTCACAGACGTTTGGTAACAACTCTCTTTAAAGCTGCACTCGGAGAGCGCTTGACCCCCGCCCAGATTAAATGAGTTCTTCCTATGCTACAGCGCTCCAACAAGTTCTGTGAACATTGGGTGGATAGTTTTTGTTTAATCGCTGCTAACGAACCAGATGCTGACGTCATCAGCACACAAAATAAAAGGGGATTTAAAAACCTTTGGAGCTTGAAGGAAAATGTTCTTTGCAGAAAGCAAAGCAACAAATGTAATCAGGAGCAGCTTCTGTGACTTTGTCGGGAATAAATGAACGTCTGTCCGGCTTCGCTTGATTTAAGTAGAAAACTGTTGATTGACAGGCGGAGACGGAGCTCGAGCGCTGATACCTGACACGGAGCTCAACAGGCACCGAGGAAGTTGTTTCAATGAGGGTCTATTCTGCTGCTGTCGCCCTCGCTGACACTCTGCTCAGGGTGAGAAGAGATGCTGATGAGAGAAAGTATTTATAGCTGCAGGCCAGAACTACACCTGCATCCTGAAGACAGATAAGATGTGCAACATCTGTGCAGATGTTCCAGAACCGTTAGGAAGAAATACACGCTTCCTTCATTTTCATGGCTCTTCTTCTTTTTACTAAATAGTGTCTGTTATCTTATCTTTATGTAGTAATGTAACATTGTTGCACTACATCTTCAAATGGCATCAGACTTTTTTGGAAGAACACAAACGTGGAGCGATGCACAGACTTTTATTTTGAAGGATGCGCCTCAGTTTCTAACTGCTACGATGACATCCTGTCTACTCGGACTCAAAGAGCCCTCAGGAAGGACGTCCGGGGTTGGACCCTTCACATTGACATGCACTTGCTACATGCAATAACACGCGTCGGTTGTTTAACTTCCCACGTCGCCGAGCGTCCCTGCGTGTTGATGTTTGACATCAGCACAGGAAGCAGCGACTGTCCTCCCCTTGAGGGGAACCAGAAGATTTAAGCCGCGCAGAGTGCAGGTAGTATCAGTAGTACTATTCTACCTCCCGTATCTTTCCCTCGCTCTCCACGTGTCCTCCGCCAACGTCAGCGGTCGTTTCCCTCAGCGAGCACCTGTGTGTGTTCTTCCTCCCACATTTAAAACTCTGGGTGGTGAATACAAGGCCGGGAGTTGTTGTTGTATCTAAAAACTGAGTCACGAGCCCACTCCAACGGAACGTTTTATAATGGCATTGATAAAGAAACTCTTCACTGTGGGTTTGTTACGTAAAGCTGATGTCTTACAGTGTTTGTGCTGCTACACATGCTCTTATATTTACTCACTCGCGAGCCCACGAGTTCTGAGACGCCAAGGTCACCCTCTCGTACTCTGCAGACGACGAACAGCAAACTATTTTCTTTTCTTACAGTCTCAGAACAACAAACAATCTCAGCCCGTCCGTCCCTGTAGAATCGTCTCCATCATCTCCGTCAGGGTCTGTGACTGATGGACGGAGATTTGCATATTGATAGTTTGAAAAACTCCCAAATGAAATCAGCAGCTTGTTCAAAGAGGCTCCGAGTCCACGACTGAGCGGAACGTTTGTTTGAATTAACGCCACAAAACGGGGACAACTGTGACGAAGAAGTGAAGAATGAGAGGATTGAATGATTTATGGGCACTTTTCAAGAGTTTCTACTTAGTTTGATGGACTCGTTTGGTGTTAAACAACATTAATAGGATGTTAAAATGAATGGAACAATGCAGCACTGACCTGCAGTAGGAGGTAGCTGGTCCTTGTAATGATGTTATCATTATATTCTAATTGATTATTCTACATTACAAACAGATGTTCTGTGCAGGAGTCCCTGATGTCAACAAGCGTTGATGAGCCTTTCTATGAATTTACATATGAACACAGTTCATCGTACATGTTTGTGTCTCTTTAGCAGCAGATTGTGAACGCTCCTGAATTCCAACAGTCTCCTCTTTAATGGAGCTCGTCACTGGTGATTGGGGAGACAAGGTGTGATGGCTGCCATGGCAACACTGCTGCTGCTGCTATATGATGCAACGTGTGTGGTTGCTTTGGTAACAGTGGTCTTGAGGAGAGGGGAGGAGAAGGCAGAGATTCGGGGGACGCTCGTCTAAACACCGGATCCATGAACCCTCATGAAACTCTGCCTGGTTTTACTTGTGTGCTGCAGCGCAGCCGCTGCGGGGAGAGTTGGCTGCACGTACTGATGATGGTGATCTTGGCCGACCAGTTGGAGGTGCCGTCCAGGACGCTCTGCTTGATGGTCTTCATGTGCTGAGCGTGAATCATCTTGGTGACGTTGAACAGCTTCCGGATCTCCTCAAAGATCTCCGGCTGGTTCCTCTCGCGGATCTTCATCCTGTCCTTCATGGCCATGATGATGTGCTGCGTCCGGTCTTCAGCGCCCGTCTTGGAGCTCTTCTCAGCTGCTCCTGAAGAACAGCAGGACGGATGATGACTTTTTTTTCCTACATAGTTGCAACATATACTCATAAGACATGATTCCCAGGCAGCTCAGTAGTTCCACTCACTCTGCCGGCAGTCGGCATTCAGCAGCTCTTGGCATTTCTCGTGCACTTTGACCCCACATTCGGCGCAGCGCATCCCCTGGCGGGCGATGCCCCACAGCAGACCCTCGCACTCGTAGCAGTATGTGGGCGTGGTGGCCGTCCAGACCTCAAAATTGTGCGGTGTGGTGCAAGAGATGGGGTAGATGAGAGCCTGCAGCGTCTTCTTGTACACGTGAGTCTTCTGTTGGTGCAAAGAAAGACAAAACACATTGATGACGAAGAGGCGGGACATGACACGATGAGGGTTGAGAAGTTACCCGAGGAGAAGCACCCAACAACCGAAGGTAGAGAGGGATAAAGAAAGGTTTATAAAGAGGTGGATACAAGCACACAGTCAGGAAGCAGGACAGAAGACAGATGAACTTGGCTTCACATTGAAGAAGAATCGTCTGCAGCAGTCTTCTTACTAAAATGGTCATTTCAAGGTCACCACCACTTTATTATACAGCCATTTAGTTTTGTATAATGGTGCTGAGTTTGTCTTTCATCCTTTGGCTTCCCCCTCTGATGAACTGAATTCTCCACCGTGGTCCTGTGGAGGAGGACTGTGGGAGGATGCCAACACATCACCACTTATTATCTACTTACTTTGCCACTGTTGAACATACTACAAGTCTAAAACCAGAGATGACTTCACCACTGCTGCTCATGTTGCTGCTGCTATTCCATCTACAACTGATGGTGGCACCATGTCCGTAACATATACGCTGCACCATCGGTCAATACTTCCTATAAAATGAACATGGGGATATACTTCTACATTTTGTAGGGAAGTCGCCCCCTGCTGGCCAGCAGAAGGAATGACCTTCACTTGTCCGGTTCTTTTATACAGTCTATGGTTGTCTGTTAAAGTCTTTTGTTTGATTCTGGTGGTTTTACTCAACAGTTATAACATTCATACAGTCTCCAGCTCTACAACATCGCTGGCTCCATTTAAATTTGACGCCGTCTGACGTTGACTCAACAGAAACACATTTACAATATAACAAGAGCAGAAAAATTGAAAAGAGAAATATTGTGAGTAAGTTTCAGGTTTGTTGGGATAATCAGCCGGCTGCTGAAAACTATGAAGTCATAGCTTCATTGTGTGTGTGTGTGTGTGTGTGTGTGTGTGTGTGTGTGTGTGTGTGTGTGTGTGTGTGTGTGTGTGTGTGTGCATCTGCATCTGGCCACTCACGAGCTCCTCGTCTTTCAGGGACGTCCGCGTGGCGATTAAGTGGGCGCGTCCGATTTTCCTCGAGTGCATCATAGACTGAAACCCAACAGGGAGAAACAGCAGCGTCAGAAAGAAACAGAACAAGTTTTCAGTGAAATAAAAGAAAAAAAATCGGGAAATCAATTCTGTGTTTGATGTTCGGCTCTTTACTTCGAAGGTTGAGCACACAAGTCACACTCACGTTCTCCGTTTGCACACACGTGTTTACACATTTTCTCTTTTGTTCTCTGAATGTTGCTCAAATCAAATATTTGTGACCCAAATCAACATATGTAAATATTAAATATCCGCTCATCCAGTAAGATCAAAACACTGAAGTTCCAAAACACCGAAATATCAGAGAACAAACAGGACGGAGGAAAGTTGGTTCCTGTATCAGTTTATCCTGAATCACATATGTTCATCTGATAGAAACTATCAATGGAGGGAAAGAATCTTTGGGAGCAGATCGTCCGGATGCTGAATCAGGATCCGTCAAACAGTTTCTATTGGACGAGGCCAAGGTGTGATAACGTGCTGAGGGTATCATGTACCCACATCCTCCATCAGACTGCCCGGTGACAGACTCACCTCCAACCTGCTCCAACCTGCTCTGCACATATTTCTAGTAATATCTAGTTATCCATAAATATAAATATAAAATGAGCTCAACAACCTGCCATGACCATATTTATTCTATTTGTTTGTGTATTTGCAACATGTCCCCCGTGTCTTCTTCCCTTTCATGTCATTTGACTTCTATCAGCCCACTTTTGCGTCGTCTGCTGTTCACAGTGTGACCTTCACTCTGGTGCATCGCCTCCAAATCAAAGAAGACACGTTTCTTTCATCGGATGAGTCAAGTCATCTCGCATCCCAGAGACCGAATATCCAGAGCTGTAAACAGCCGGCGGATGTACGTCGAAGCTTCCCTGAAGCACACGAGGCGGACGGGAAGAACACGTAGTTCACCTGAACGTCTATCAGCACCCGGGAGATAATTAACTGAGCTGTTGGCTCACTTGCATGGAAGCAGTGGAAACCAATCAGGTGAAAGAGCCTCTGACTGATGTGTGTGTGTGATCCGAACTTGCGACATGATGAAGCACAGCAGCAGAAGTCTCACTTCTCTTTTACTCACCATAGCCTGAAGTGGGACCAAAGGATGGAGGCAGCGTGTGCAGGGGAAGGAGAGAGACAAGTTTAGAGACAAACAAACACGTTTCCCCTCTCAGAGAAGTGAAAATCATTAAATAACGTGAATGACTTTCATCAGCCTCCTTCGAGGTTGGAGAACATCCAGAACAGAGGTTAAGATGTGAAAATAGGTGATAAATGTTGACATCAGTCTGTCCTCTTGTATGCAGACTCATTATCAGCTCAGATGTCAGCTGGTCACATCTGTCCAGGAGCTCAGTGACACACCTTCACCGTTAGCCTACCATCTCACAACCTCCCCTTGTAGATATCTTCTCTCTCAGCTTCCAGGTCTTTAATGACACAGTCTCCCCCGAATCATCAGCTGCAGTCGCCCCTTCAGTGGGGTCAGCAGCCTCCACCTCCACCACCACCACCACCACCACCACCACCACCTCCACCACCAGTGTGTCTGGACTCCAGGGGTGGATTCATCTCGCTGCTGCTCAAATTTCCACGTGGAGTTCAAGTGCCAAAGACTCTCCGGGAAAAGACTCATATCTTCTGCCAAACTAAATAAATATATTAATTCACTTCTCGCTCCTGATTAATTGAGAGGTGGACATGAGATTAAACATCCAGCAGGCCTTTGAGCAGCAGCAGGCTCAGCAGGACGTCCTCCAAATATACATGTTTCTAGTAGTTTGCATAAAGAAAACCAACAGAATACAGCAGCTATATTAGGATCTCAAGGTAAATATAGTATATATTATATATATATATAAATGATGTTAATGGCACTGCAAACCTGTACAACCACAGTTGTCTTCAACAGTAACGTTGGTTTTTGTTCTGCAGGTTTCAGTAGAACTGTGCCACGTTCTCTATTAAAGATTATCATTTTAATATTTAACACAAGACTTAATTTGATGGTATTCTTCTTCCCATGTGACGGGGTCAACATGAATAATAGAGAACGAACTGATTAGTACCAATCCAACAACGAGGGGAAACTGCTGCAGCCGGCAGTTGTTGAGTTTTAATTTCACATGTGACTTCATTTCATTGTCAAGAAGGAAAAAAGTGAAAGTTCGACGAAGGTCAGGATATAAATGTCATCAAGATACTGATGTTAACTCACCAGTTCGCTAACGAGGGGGATGGGCCTCCTCTTGCGGAGGTCAGGCATGCTGTCGATGCCAAGCGGTGCGTTCCCCCTGTGAGTACGCACACACACACACGCACACACGCACACGCACACGCACACGCACACGCACACGCACACGCACACGCACACGCACACGCACACGCACACGCACACACACACACACACACACACACACACACACACACACACACACAAATGCATGAATAAATATTTAGATATGCACATGCACACGCTGCATCGGGAAATCGAAAACTGTCTCTGACATAAAACACACCAGAAACTGTTTACTCACCCCGGCTTGGACCGCGGGTGTTTGCTGGGGTCACCATCTTGATCCCGGCTCTGAAATGGCAGGTCAAAGGTCAAGCATGTAGCCATTCGAGTGTGACAAGATTCATTCATCGGGTTTTCATGACACCGTGCGTGCATGCACACAAACACAAGCAGAGGATAAAAAACCAAAATAAATATAAAAAAAACCACATAAATAAGAGGAAGCAGTGGGATTGAATCGGGTTGGTTGAGTTTCTGCATCGCATGCCAAAGACGATTCAATCAATCATGTCAGTCCCCGTTCACGTACGAGTGGTCTCACAAACGTCCCGTGAATATTGACCTGCTGTCTAACAGCGTGTTTGTTGATAGTAAAGAAAGAAATACCACAGTGACAGTAACAAAACACACCAACATGAGGTTTTATCAATAACGTGTCCGGATCAATACGGACCTTCTCCTTTTATAGCAGTTTTATATTTATGAGCGAAAACCAGGAATGCACTGAGGCTAACGATGCTATTTGATGAGCTGATACAAACACAACAACAACAACAACAACAACAAAAAGACGTGAAAACCTGAGCAGAAAATAAACTTTTTAAGGCTGTTATATAACTATATATAATAATGTTGAGAGCAGAGAAACCACAAGTCGGTTGAACCTGATCTGCATCTTGACTTCCATCTGCACGAGAGAAAAACAAAGAAAACAGAAAAGCAGTCACGGATTCGTGTGAAATCACAAGACACCCTGGATGAATCACTTCCTTCTGAATGCGAAGGGAAAAGGTTCCAGATAGATGGCTGATAGATTTACATGTACGAGGTGATCTATCATGAAAATGGCTTTGAATATTTCCTTTCCGCTTCCTCTTTTAATGTCAGGCTCACTTTCCATGGAGATAATTAATGTTTTCTAATCCAGTAAATGACTACCGGTGGAGCCTGGGAGAGGAGCAGGAGACTGGTGAGTGGCGGCTGATACATTACTGGCATCAGCAGGGGCCGTTGGGGACAATAAATACCCCAAGGGGTCCTTCATGATATGGGGGCTTATCCAAAACCGCTGGGTGAACATGATGGGAGGAGATATTGGTTATTGAGACTTAGTTTCCACATGTATCGTTAAAAACACTAATTTCTTATACTGAGGAATGTTTAAAACATTCACTGAAATGAAATAAAATCACAAGACGAAGCAGAGATTATAATCCCGTCATGACTACCTGGTTCCAGGTCCTCCTGTGAGAAGGACGACATGGTCACACTGGTGAGGTTGCGCCTCGTTTCCCGCTTCTCCCGCAGGATCTGCTGGAAGCTCCTCAGACACTTTAGCCTGCGTTCGTCCATCTGGCTGATCTCTGGTGGGGGCTCTGGTACATCTCCTTCTGCTTTGACATCTGGGGACACCGCGACGTCTGAAGGCAGTTGTTCTGGTTCCTCCACTTCTCTGTGATCTGCTGGTTCTGCAGGTGGTTCAGCCAGAAGGGAAGCCGACAAGGATTCGGTAGTGGTGCATTGTGAAAGTTGGGTCTTGATGTTCACATCTGCAGGCAAATCCTGAGGACCTTCTCCAGGGTGTTCTCTAAGGCCTTCAGGTGGAGGTGCTGCTGTGCTGCTGGAGCTTGTGTCAGGGCAGATTTGACTTTCCACCGGGCAGGGTTGGCTCCCGTCTGAACTGGGAGGATGTTGGCCGCTGTCTGAAGACTCTAACGTAAGGCTGTTGATGGTTCCTTCAAGCACAGGCCCCACAAATAAAAGATCGGATTTGTCCAGACTACCATTCTTGGTATCCAACACATCACCTTGAGGGTTTTCCTCACATGTTTGTTCAAATTGTGGCTGATAGCTTAAAGGTTTTGTAGGTAACTCAGCTGCAGGCAGGTCAGACAGCATTGATATGTCAAAGTCTGTTTCCTCTCCGGGGTTCTGGGCTGCAGGTACTTCCAGTTTGCGCAATGCTCCCCGCAAGGCAGAGCGGAAATCAAGTACAGCTCGGCCTATACGCTTGACAGTAAAACCACCGGGTTGGACATCCGACCTACCAGGGTGAGGGAGTTGGCTATATAGGTTTTGGTAAGTGGCTTCCTTCCGTTGGCTCAGCAGCTTGTCCACATCAGCGACGCTGCTACATAGGGATGCCTCGGCCCATGTCACCGCTGAAGACTCATCGTAGGGTAAATACGTTTCCTGATAACTATCTACTTGACTGTCTGTGGTGTAGCCTGGGTCATTTGATTGTCCATAATCAAATTCCTCTGATTGATGCCCTTCCACTGAATGGTAACCAGAACTTTTAGGGTAGGAACAATCAGGAACACACTCGAATCCTGCAGCAGGGTTTCCAAGGTTGATGTCTGTTGCAGTGTGAATCCCTGACTTGGTTTGAGGCCTTTTTCTCCATGACTGCCACTCCTCCCTGCTGGAAGTGCTTGCAGGTGAGTTGTAATGTCGCCTAGAGCGAACAGAGACATGTTCCGAGCTTCCCGTAGAGCTCAATGTGTTGTAACTTCCTCCGCCTCTATAGTGATCCCAGCTACCAGCTCCTTCACAGCAAAAAGGGCTCTGACCTTCATGGTCCTCCAGACCTCCCTCCCTGAGGTAAGCGGGTTCTCCATGCCACGCAGACTCCCCTGCGGTACTGTGTAGTGGCTCAGCGTTCGTCCAATGTTCCCTTCCATTATCATCTATTTGCTGCTTTCTGCCATGACCAGACAATGGTCCCTCTAAATCTGACTCAGACTTGGAACTATGAGAAGACAAGGAGCTGATGCTCGGACAGTCTTGGCCGTCCTGCCTCTCAAGGTAGCCGAAGCTAAGCTTTCTTGTTATAGCACCTGAGGGGATATCAGAGCTGTGGTCAGAGGCATCCTCTGGTTCCTCCAGTTCCTGATGATCCACTGAGTCAACAGTTGGGCACACAGTAGACTCTTTCACTCTTGGTCGCTGTAGTTCTCCATGAATCCTTTGTCGCTCATTGCAGACCTCTGGAAACTGTTTTGAATCAGACTTTGGCATCGCACTCCCTAAACTGCCGTAAGCACTTGCAGGTCTTCTGCGGGGGGATGCTCCGTCTTTGCAGCCTACCCCAGACCAAGTACCGGCATGTACCCCTGAACCAGCCTTGTTGCTGGAGCGAATGCCCTCTATCTCGAGTAATACAGCGTCTACACAGGATGATACCTCCTCAACTGACCCTCTCACCGAAGTAAGGTAATCCCTGAGATCGGAGATCTCCTCCTGGATTTTGTTGATCCCCCTCAGCTCTTTGAGAATGTGCTCGATGATGGCGCTTGACTCCTCCTCTTTATCACCATCTTCATCCTCTTCCAGCAGCGTACCTGGGAGAGCTCTGTTGAAGTTGTAATCCAGACAATCGCCAGCAGAATAAGGTCTCTTCGGCCGAACTCGGGGTGAAGCAAACTCCCTTCCGACCGCTCCGGCAAATTTAGCCCCATTCATGTCTGGTCCAACTGGACTGTAGTACGGGGCTGCTCGCATCTGCTCAGGAGATGTTGGACTTTCACCCTCAAAGGAGATACGTTTCCGGTGTGCTGGAGATCTGCAGCTTTTGTGTTGCAGAGTGCAGGGTATTCTTATACACCCTTCTCTGTTCAGCTCCACCTCGCCTACACATGGTGGCCCAGCTGCTACCCCATGTCCTTTACCGTTTGATACTTTTGGAGAGGTGCCCGGCCTTGGTCCAACCTTTTGATATAAGCTTCTGTGCTCCTTTCTACCCTCCTGTTTTTCACACTCATCTTCCTCCTCAATACCAGCGTAATAAAGGTCAGAATCTGGTACATGGTGGTCTGCAGATCCTTGCAGGAGACGATGTATCTTACCCCGAATGACCAGTGCTACCCTGGGGTTTGGAGATCTCTTTTTGGGTGGATGGACTTTTGCCTTTGTGCCTGCTTTAGGGGAAACACCAGCTCCATGTTGTCCATTGAAGCGATTCCTGGAGAACATATTCTCAAGAGCACAGACTGTCCTTAACTAGTTCCCCCACATTGTTGGTGGGGGTAAAAGGCCTCCTGGTATCATTTTTCTACAAGAAAGCCTGATGGGAGCTTTAAGAGATTAATCCGACCAACACAAGGTCAGTGGCCCACGACTAAAACAGGAAGGCAAAGACAAAACATCTGTAAGTATTTAAAACACTCACACATACGGGTCAATTGAATGCACTGAAAAGACATTTGAGGAATTCCATCTTCCAATGAAGTTAAGCGTCTTTTAATGAGGATAAGCCTCTTTGAATCATGTTGTATGAATGGGTCAATGCTGGAGGCAAAGTAGGATTGATGCAAAATATACAACCCAAAATATATACCATGTTCCTGAACACATCTCCTCTTGCTCAGCAAGCACACGGGAAATAACTTAACATAAATAATGAATACATGTCTGAATACAAGATAGATGCTAATTGAAAGGATCTTACAGTGTACTCGCAATAACAATGTCACTGATCATATCGGAAATTGTGCTCCAATACTGAATAGAGGAAGGAGAGTTCAATAGCTCAATGGATTATTTTAACTGAGGGCATACGTGACCGTTAGAATGTCAAGAAATGAATGAACCAATCTTTTTAAGTTCTGAGCTGAAGGAAAGTCAGTAATGAGATTCAACAGGACACGGAGAGAACGTCAGAGTGATGCATGCTCCAGTTCTTCTGAAGGACTTTCAGCATGATTTACTTCATGTCAATTTAACATTGTCGAGACTCTTGGACAGAGATGAGTCATGTCCTCCTTGTCTTGATCTCAATCACCGCAAAACGGATATCATTCAAATACAGATGACGTCAGTAGACTGGGTCCACACAGGCCTGCCTCGACTTCCCTCCCTCGCCTGACCGACGGGAGGTCAGAGTGACATCAATGTTGGACGTTGGCGAGGAAGTATTTGACACCAGTACTTCATAACGGGACAAACAGCACATCTATGAACGTGGAAATATGTCACAGAGGACAGTACATGTCTCAGTCATGTGTACGAAGGCTCAAGTGTTGACTCACTACCCTCAAACAATCTCCTTAATCATGTTCATTGATCCGTTTCACACCCGCACTGGGAGGACTGGTTCATGGTGACTGGGAAAGACCACCTGTCTTTATACATACACGGTACAGGCAGGCTGATGGGTTTATGGTAATTATTTGATATTTCCAAAAGAGTAAATAATACATTTGCAAGTTTATAGGGAAAAATAGAGGCTTGAAGCACCAAACTGATGATTAACAATCACATTATCATTAATCAAGCAACCTTATGAACGGGTGGAACCGCAAGCAGGAGCTTTTTGAAATATCAAACCATGAACACGGACCGAACTGAGCCAGAGGATCCAGAGTGGGAGGACGGATACAGGAGATCATTAAATACAACAAACACTGTTTGCTGGAGGTGAAACAATACATGAACCTGGGTCGATATACCTCCCTGTTCCACTGAACACTGACCACTAAAACCCAACAACAACCGGACCTTCGACCTCCTCTGGAGAAGCGAAGTCGGGTCAACAGATGCAAAGATCCTCCGTTAGGGGATCAAATAATCAGGAAACAGAACAAACGAACAAGTCAGACGCACATCTGCAAAGACATGAAGCCTTGAACTAGGTTGATTGTACCGAGTCTGTGTAAGCAGGTTAAAGTTGAGATCACATGTCAGACACTGAACACAGAATGAGTTCCTGTCAGTGGAGCTGAGGTGAATCTGACCTTAACATCAGAGAGGTTCTCCTCCGGTGGGCCCGAGCTCTGACATCAGCTACAGTAGAATAACACTTGAGCGGTGATTTGATAAATCAGAGCTCTGCCGGTGTGTTCAGCCTTTCTATATTCTTTACTCTCACAATAAGTCATAAACAATTCATGTCAAAGAGAAACGTTTGAGCTGACAAGCTGTCAACGCAACCTTTTCCTCATGCCAGGAAAATGTGGTGCTTCACCACAACGGCTGGCTTGTTTTTCCTGCGGGGGCCTGGTGGAGAGCAGCTGGCTGATGGCAGGTTTGGAATGCTCCCCATCCAGCACCACTGATTGGACAGCAGCAGGGAGGATGAGGAGGGGAGGAACGTCAGGGCAGGTGAAGCGGTCTCGTAACTGTGTCAGGACTCGACGCCCTTTATGAAGATGACGCAGCCTCTTCTTGCTCAAAGTACTTATTATCAAAGCCTACAATTTGCACACAAACAATAACGTCTCTATTGTAGTATTTAGTTTCTTCATCCCTGCATCTCTTCCTCTTCCCCTCATTGTTGTAATATTTGTGTGTTTGTTGTAAAACTCTGCCGTTCTTTCTTTCTGTCTCTGCCGTTTCCCATTGGACACGACCCAAAGAAGAAAGTTAAAGCTGAGCCACAAAGAGAGGTTTTTCTAAGTGTCTGCTGCACTGCCAGCAAATGACAAGGATTACTGGGGGTGGGGGGGGAATGCTGCAGCATGCAGTGCTGTCACAGCAGACAAGAAGCAGGGTGGGACAACAACATCCCAAAAACACAGAGGTTAAGGCCAATAAATCCTTGTTTGCCTGAGATATTTTACCGTACAACAACAAAGCTTCGTGAAGAGAAAGAAAATACATTGTTTGATTCCCGTCCACAGGTCATTAAATATCTAAACACGATATTTCATCTACAAGAAACTTCATATTTCACTCTAAATTCATATCTGATGTCAGTTCATGTGCAGTGGACGTGTCTTGCTGAGCATCTTTATAGCATCTTTCTACCTTAACGGACCTCAAAGGTCTTCACAACATCGACTGATTCACTCGTTCACACTCATGGAGGCTCAGTGGGTACAATGGACGTCCAGTGATTGGAGGGTTACTGGTTCAATCCCTGCGAAATGTCCTTGAGCAAGACACTGAACTCCTGATTGCTCCTGATGAGCCGGTCGGCACCCGCATGGCCGCCTCCGCTGTCAGTGTGTGAACTAGAGATTACGTTGTAAAGCGCTTTGGACAAAAGCATAAAATGCTCCATTTGCCATATTCAGACACTGTTGACGAGCATTTGGGGTTCTTGCTCAAGGACACTTTGACACGGTCCCTGAAGGAGGCAGGAATCGAACATGCAGCTTCCCCTGACGGCCGCGCCACCTCACTAAGATGCTGTTATCCACCCGACACTAACAGCTGCACAAAAGACTGATGCTTCTAACAACACTTGACTCTTTGACTGCTGCTCTGTTGTTTATCTCAACCGGTCCCAGTCAGCTCAGCGAGTGTTGACTTTCTCTTCCCAACGATTGGCACTGTGACGGTCGTGCCAGGAATCTGACTGAGCTCGTCAGAAACCTTCTAGTCTTTCATCTTGACTGCACCTTGTAAAAGTCCGTTTCCCTTTTAAAGGCGGTGAACTTATTGATCAGTGTCTTTAAATGCTCTCCTGGAAGCAGGGCAACTAATCCTGCTCTCTGCCAATATCACATCCATCCTATCAATCAGTCGGGGGGGGGGGGGGGCGGGGGATTACAGCC